>MU228520.1:1406048-1418209 GCA_018584345.1 Thuja plicata | reverse complement strand
ACTTTCCAAGTATGTCAGAAGACATCATCCACAAAACCAGATCATAGGAGACAAGAAGGCTGGAATGAGAACAAGAAGTAAGTCACTGAACACTAGATGTTTAATTTGTGATTTTGAGCCTAAATCTATTAATAATGCACTTGAAAATGAAGAATGGTTCAATGTTATGAATGAAGAAATAGAATAGATTGAGAAGAATAGAACATGGACATTAGTACCTAGACTAGATGACAAGAATGTCATTGGTACCAAATGGATATTTAGAAACAAGCTAATGAGAATGGAGAAGTCACAAGGAACAAAGAAAGATTAGTATGCAAGGGGTATGCACAAGTAGAAGGTATTGACTATGGAGAAACCTTTGAAACCATTTCTAGACTAGAAGGAGTAATAATTTTACTTTCTTATGCTACATTCAAAGGATTCAAGGTATACCAAATGGATGTCAAATCTGCATTCCTAAATGGAATACTAGAAGAAGAGGTATACATTGAACGACCAAAAGGGTTTGTTGGTCCTAACAAGAGAAACATGGTTTGTAGACTACACAAAGCCTTGTATAGATTGAAAAAAGAATCAAGAGCCTGGTATGAAAGACTCCACTCCTATCTCATAAGCATTGGATTTGTAAGAACAAGTGAAAATAGCAATCTATACTTACAAGAAGATTATGATGATACTATTCTGATTGCTCAAATATTTGTTGATGATATCATATTTGGGGGTAATGATATGTTATGTAAATCTGTCTAATGAAATTAGCGAAGATTTTGAGATGTCAATGTTTGGGGAGAGAAAATTCTTTCTTGGTCTATATATTCTTCAACAGGATGTAGGCATATATATCACACAATCCAAATACATCAAGGAATTACTAAAGATATTCAAGATGGAAGATTCCAAACTAGTTGGAACACCTATGGAAACCAGATGTAAGCTAACAAAGGAATATAAGTCAAACGAGGTAAATTAGACCTTGTATAGATCAATTATTGGAAAACTAATGTATGTTGTTCATACTAGACTAGATATAGCACATGCAGTTGGAATAGTTGCAAGATTCTCTACTAATCCCAAGGAATCACACATGACTGCTGTCAAAAATATTCTGAGATATCTAAAGAATACCAAGGACTATGGCTTATGGTATAAAAGAGAAGGAAAAACTGAGCTTCAAGTCTATAGAGATGTTGATTGGGCTGAAAACTTAGATGACAAAAGAGCACAACTGGAGGAGCATTCTTCATAGGTGACAAACTTGTCACATGGATAAGTAAGAAGCAAGGATGTATCTCACAATCTACTATAGAAGTAGAATATGTGGCTACTGATGCAAAATTATCTAACATTGCATGGATCAAACAATTATTGAAAGGTATGAATATGAAAATTCTTGAACCAGTGATTATCTATTGTGATAATACCAGTGCAAAAAACATTTCTAAGAATCATGTCATGCATGCTAAGACTAAGCATATTGCAATCAAGTATCATTACTTAAAAGAAAAAGTGCAAGAGAAAGAGGTGATACTATAATATGTTCAATCCAAGGAACAATTAGCCGACATATTCACAAAGCCATTGCCTAAAGATATATTTGAGTACCTGAGAAAGAGACTAGGGGTCCGACCCTTGTCTATTGGTCAGTAAGCTGACTAGGAGGCTACATCAACCTACACATAATTAGAAGATCATTCATGTTGATGCAAGAAAAGATATGGAATGCAAAGATACATCATTACACAACAAGGTACTTATCTACACCGAACACCAAAGTCATTCTATTGTTGATGGATAGGGAAATTCAAGGAGTATATTATAAAAAGGAGGAAGGATATAATTTGGCATTGTTTTCAAAGGGAGATAATATCCTAAGAAGATCCAAAGGAGAGAGATTATATATACATATGAAATATCTGTTGAAGGAAGAGAAGTTATCCTAAGGGAGAGATGACTTAAGGGAGATAGTACATCTATTGCTTTCAAAGGAAAAATAGATGATCAAGGAGAGGAATAGTCAAAGGGAGAGACAACATCAGAGAAGAAATTCTACATCAAAGGGAGAGACACAATCAAAAGCTTCTACATCTATCTAGTGAAGGGATTGAATATTGAATAAAGTACTCTGCAAGAAACAAATCTAAGCTAGAAGAGTTTACCGAGAGTGAGACATTTGTATTGGTTATAAAATAATAAGATTGGTAGATTGATGAACTACAACTAATATATTTCATATTGTATTAGTACTAATGTAGTGTGTTTCCATCAATGCCAAATGGAGAGATTGATGAACCATAACTGATTAAATGTTTGAAGATGCTAAGTTAATGATCACCAAGCTGTAGAAAGTTAATGCAAGACATTAAATCAGTTAATGTATTGTATTTTCATTGATGTCAACTTTATATAATCTGATTGGTTATATACATAGTGTCAAAAAATTCAAAGAACTAGAGAGATAAGTGTTATGCTATCAGTAATGCATAAAATTTTAGTATGCACTAAGTGACAACAAACACTGATGAACATTAGACCCCAATGGATAGAGAACCTCGAGAGGAAAGTCACAATGATAATCCAGCAAGAAACCTGAGAAAGCATTACCAAAGAGCAGAATCACAGTGTTACCTAATGGAAAGACAACCCCAATGGATATACAACCCCGATGGATAGACAACCCTGATGGAAAGACAACCCCTATAGACAGACAACCCTGATGGACAGAGATGCCCAGGACAACAGAAGTCAAGACCAAAGCTAACAAGGAGTTAAACACCAAAAAGAACTAAAGTTCAGAAATGACAAAAGACTTAGCTGGCAGGAGCTAGATATGGAGTTAATTGATTTATAACTTTTCTTTCATCAACATGTTAAAAGCCAAAGATAAGCTAGAGTTTTAAAGTTGTTTTATTCCAGTTTTCAAGGAGAAATCTATGTGATAAAATTGAAGTAAAGCTTTAAAGAAAGAAAGGCAAGAATTGTGGATCACGCCAAGAACAAGAAAGTTAAGGACTTAGAAATGGTGCAATCATGTCTATAAAGAGACAAGCTAATTCATTTTGAATTAGGGGTGAATAGAGAAGAAGATGTTGAAGAGAATACTGGTGAAGAATGACTTCATACAGTCCTGATCAATCAAGCTAAAGAACAGAGCTAACGATTTCTGCAAACACCGAGAAACAGAGAAGCACAAAATCACTGAGCAGAAAGAAGTGGAGTAGAGGTATTGAAAATAAATATTGATCAGAAAGGTATTATGAGCTTACAATAGATCTGAACATATGCAAGTCTAAGTTGTTTTTATGAACAAATCATATACTGTTTCAGTTTAACCATTGGATCAGAAAGTCTCTTAACTAAGAAGAATTTAACAATCCTTTATATATTGAGATACATCCCAAGGAGTATCAAAAGGATAATTCATGAAGATAGCATAGTGAAATGCCAGATATCAAGTGATTAACTGTTAGTGATAAATCCTCTAACAAGGTCACACTTAATAGTGTGTTTGTAACCTTTAACAGGGTTGGCTCTTCATTGAGCTCACTTTAGAAGAGTGAAACTTTTGGGTTACCGGTCCCAAGTGGTTTTTCCCTTAACAGGGTTTCCACGTTAAAAATCTATGTGTTAAATGTGTTTATGAGTCATTGCTTTGATGTTTTTCTTTACACATTACTAAAACAAGATTTATCGATAAACACTAAGTTATTTACTGTATTTTGGTAAATGATAGACTGCTAATTGGTAAAGATTAAGAATAAGGTTTAACAATGAACTCCGAGCAGTATTTATTTGATAAGATTATTTCAAGACATACATCTTGTAGGACTGAAGATAACTAGAGGCTTATAATTGTGGTATTAAGTTTTTGGGTTGATTTATTAGAATATTTTGAGGCCACTGATTCACCCCCCCTCCCTCAGTTATTCTAACATTTATTATTATATCTATATTAGGGGAATAATAGTTTTCAAATATTTATCCTTCATAAGAATCCACTTTCCCTTTGTTGATTTCAATATTTTATAAATATATCCTTCCTTACATAGAATTTCTTGTCCTTGCTTTAAAGCTTACAAATAATCTTTCCTTTGTATTGAAAGTATGCAATGTTTCATCAAAATACCTGTCCTATAAAGTGAGATGGTGTGTATTCTTTATCCCATCCCCTCCCCCCCAGTATTGAAGATGTCATCTTTATTTGAATATCTCATTTCTTTATGGAGGTATATATATTTAGACAAAGATATCTTCCTCCCCCCTTGATAGTTATGTATCCTTGATAAGGATCCCTCTATAGTTATTGCAAGATATCTTATATATATATATTCCTTGTTTAGAAAAAATGATCCTTTATAAGGATCTTCTTCCTATCTTGTAAGATATGCATATTTGTTGAGGATACCTTCTTGGTGTTTAAGGTGTTTTTATGTTTGACTTGGATCTCTATATTCATTAATATATCAACATGAAAATTGATGAACTATAACTAATTGAATGTTTGAAGATGTTAAGTTGATGATCACCAAGACACATAAAGTAATTGCAAGACATCAAATCAATTAATGTATTGTATTTTCATTGACGTAAACTTGATATAATATGTATGGTCATGTACATACTACTAAAGACTTCAAAGAACCAATGAATCAAAGGCTATGCTATCAGTAATTCATAAAAGTTAAGTATTCACAAAGTGACTATATACACCGATGGAGTGCACACCAATGGATAGAGAAAACCAACAAGAAAAAAGTCACAGTGTTACCAAACGAGAAAAATAATAGCATTACCAATGAGAAAAGTCACAGTGTTACCCAATGAGAAAATCACAGTATAACCCGACAGACAGAATTACAGTGTTTCCCGACGGATGGAGATCCCAAAGACAACTGAAGTCTCACTGATGGAACGGTCAGTTGTCACCGACGACTAACTAAAGTATTGACCAACAGAACAAAGAGTTCAGAAACAACAAAAGGCTTAGCTGTCAAGAGCTAAATATAGAATTAACTGGTAATTATCATTTTTTTAATTGACAAGATAAAGCCAGAGATAAGTAAAGGATTTAAAGTTATTTTGTCTAGTTGACAAGAAGATCTCTACAAGATAAAATAGGAGTTTTTCTTTAAATCTAATTGGCGATAATTTTGGATCACGCCAAGATCAAGAAAGCTAAGAAACGGTGAAATCATGTCTATATAAGAGACAAGATAATTCAATGTGAATTAGGGGAGTGACAAGAGAATAGATGCTGAAGAGATTCTAAAGGAGAAGAAAGTATTCATTCAGACCTGATCAATCAAGCTGAGGAAAGAGATATATTCTGTAGACACCGATGAACAGTGATACAACATCACAGAGCAGAACAGTGTGGAGAAAAGGTATTGAATTGATAGCATTGATAAAAAAGGTAATGTACTTACAATAGATTTGAAAATATGCAATTCTATTTGTATATGTGAACAGATCAATTTATTGTTTCAATTTAACCATTGAAGCATCAAGTCTCTTAACCGAGCAGGAATTAAAAGTCTTTTCTAATTGAGATACATCCCAAGGAGTATCAAAAAGTTTGATCATACAAAGTAGCATTGGATATGCCTGATACCTATTGACAGGCCAAGTGAGTGTTTGATCAAGAATGGTAGCATTAGATGCCAAATACTAAGTGACAAACTATTCATTTAAATCCTCTAACAAGGTCACACCTAACAGTGTATTTGTAACCTTTAATTGGGTTGGCTCTTTGCCGAGCTCACTTCAGAGGAGTTAAAATTTGGGTTATCGATCCCAGTGGTTTTTCCCTTAACAAGGTTTCAATGTTAAGAATCCATGTGTCAATGTGTTTATGAGTCATTACTTTATTGTTTTTCATTTCACATAAGTAAATCTGGATTGATCAATATAAACTAGTTATTTATTGTATTTCGTTAAATAGAAAGACTATTAATCAGTAAAAGTAAGAATAAGATTTGAAAGAGTAATCTAAGCAGTAGATATTTGTTATTAATATTTCAAGGCAATCATCTTGTAGGAATGAACATAACTAGAGGCTTATAAATGTGGTAATAAGTTTTTGGGTTGATTTAAGGATTAATTTTTGAGGCCACTAATTTACCCCCCCTCTCAGTTATTCTAACAATTGGTATCAGAGCTTGTGTTCTTAGAAGGAAGGTTTAAAGACCTAAGCTAAAGATCATAAGATGAACAGACGAGATGTACCTAAGTTGAGAAAAGACAACTTTGCTTCATGGCAAAGCAGGATAAAAATCTACTTATCAGGTATTGGAAATGATGTTACTCAATACTTAGATACTGAATATGTGTTTCCCACAAGATCACTCATATTTGACCAAATGAGAGAGAAGCATGAGCACAACTGCATGATAATATATCTTTCTTCCTCACTCTTCGATTCTGAATTTAAAGATGTCAAAACATGCACAATTGCAAAGCAGATGTGGGATAAATTGAAGCTTGTACATGGTGGTGACATAAATGTTCTCAGAGCCAAGGCAGAGAGCCTTAGAGGAAATTTTGATGATCTCATAATGAAAGAAGGTGAAAACATCACACAGTACAACACAAGAATCAAAGAGGTAGTCAATTCTATCTGAGGAGTTGGAGGTGTACTAGATGAAGAGATAGTGGTAAGTAAAATTCTAAGACCTTACTGCCTATTTATGCTATTAGAGTATCTACCATTCAAGAAATGAGAGCAGTAGAAAATAACAATGTTACTCTAGATAGTTTGATTGGAAGACTGATTTCATTTGAGATGAATAACTTTGATAATAGTGTCTTACCAAACATAGATTCTGCATTGAAATCTTCTTTGAGAATAAGTAAATCAAGTCATAAACATGCTATGAGAAAAGATAGTGAAAGTGAAAGTGAAGAAGAAGATCTTGATGAAATTGAAACACTTATGGCTAGAAGAATGCAGAGACACAAAGGTAAATACAAAGGTAAATTACCACTTGTATGTTTTAATTGTAAAGATATTGGACACTTTGCTGCAAGATGTCCTAACAGAAGAAAAGATGATAGAAGTAATGATAGATCATTTGAAAATAAGTTTGACAAAGGTGATAACCGAGATTAAAGAAGAAACTAACAATCAGAAAGAAGAGATACTCGATACTACAAGGATAAAGGAAAGAAGGCCAGTTACCTAGCTACATGCAAAGATGAAGATACTGACACCGAATCTGATGAAGACATCGAGATGGTGTTTTTGATAGTAAAAGATGATTCAGATGAAGATGAAAGGTATGTAGAAACCGCACTCATATATAAAGCTAGCAAGAATGATATCTGGATCATAGATAGTGGCTGCACTCACCACATGATCGGTGACATAGAAAAGTTTAATACTTTTGAGTATTATAATGGTGGTACAGTAAGAATGGGTAATGACACACCTTATCCAGTTTAAGGTAAAGGAACTATAATGTTGAATAACTTGATAAAATGTGAAAATGATTATTGGGTGAAAGGTTTGAATTATAATCTATTGAGTGTTTCTCTACTGAATAATTTAGGTCATTGAGTAGCATTTGAGAATAAGAAGGCAAAGATCTTCAATGAATCAGGAAGATTGATCCAAACTGTTGAACAGACCAAAGGTAACTTATTCTATCTGAATGATACTGACACCACTTGCTTAATGGATAGAAACAAAGACATATGGTTGTGGAATAAAAGATTGTGTCATGTAAATTTTGACAACATGATAAAGATAAGCAAAAAGAGAAATGTAAGAGGCTTACCAAGCATGTCAAAGCCAGAGAATATCATGTGCAAAAATTATCAAAAAGGTAAGATGAAAAAGTCTAGTTTCAAAAGAAAAACCCATACATCTGATGCTATTCTAGAATTAGTCCATGTTTTTCTATGTGGACCCATGAGGACAAAGAGTTACTATGGTGATAGATATTTCATTCTCTTTGTTTATGATTAATCTAGAACGATGACAGTTATGTTTCTAAAAGATAAATCAGAAGCATTCAAGATGTTTAAATGGTACAAAGAAATGGTAGAAAATAAAAGTGGTAAGGAATTGAAATGCTTAAGATCAGATAGAGGAGGGGAATTTATTTTAGATTAATTCACTAAATTTTGCAATGAGCATGGAATCAAAAGACAGGTCTCTACACCAAGAACACCACAGAAAAATGGAATTGCTGAAAGAAGGAACAGATCCATTGTTGATTGTGCAAGGACATTGATGATAGAGAAAGGCATCTCCCAAATCTTCTGGAGGGAAGCTGTCAGTACTATTGTTTACACATTAAATAAAGTCCAATTGAAGAAAGACACCAAGAAGACACCCTATGAGCTATGGTATGGCTACACACCCAATGTAAGTTACTTCAAGATCTTTGGGAGTCAATGTTATATCTTAAAAGATGATAGAAATGGAAATATTGACTCCAAAAGTGATCAAGGTATCTTTCTAGGGTATTCCACCAAGAGAAAGGCTTATAAATGTCTCAATAAAGCCTCTAACAAAATTGTTGAAAGTGCAAATGTAAAGATAGATGAATTTGTAGAGAAGAATGAAAAGGAAAGCACAAAAGATCCAGAGGACTAAAACAGGTTTGTTTACAATGAAGAACCTGAAACTCTACCCGAACAACAATGTATAGCTCCCAAGCAACAAAATATTGCAACCGAGCATCAGGCTACAAATACCAAAAATTAGGATATTGCTTAAGATGATGTACCAAGCGATGGAGATAAGAATGAAGGAAAAAATGATGATCAAGATGATAGACAAAGAATTGAACCTGTACTTGCCAAATATTTTAGAAGGAACCATCCATAGAACCAGATAATAGGAGACAAGAAGGCTGGTATGAGAACCAAAAGTAAGTCTCTAAACACAAGATGTCTAATTTGTGATTTTGAGCCAAAATCTATTAATGATGCACTTGATAATGAAGAATGGATTAGTACTATGAATAAAGAGATTGAGAAAAAAAAGACATGGGCACTTGTACCGAGACTAGATGACAAGAATGTCATCGGTACCAAATGGATATTCAGAAATAAGCTGAATGAGAATGGAGAAGTCACCAGAAACAAAGCAAGACTAGTATGCAAGGGGTATGTACAAGAAGGGATTGAATATGGAGAAACCTTTGCACCCTTTTCTAGGCTAGAAGGAGTGAGAATATTACTTGCTTATGCTTCATTTAAAGGATTCAAGGTATACCAAATGGATGTCAAGTATGCATTCCTAAATGGAATACTTGAGGAAGAGGTATACATTGAGCAACCAGAAGGGTTTGTTGATCCAGTCAAGAGGAACATGGTATGTAGACTACAAAAATCCTTGTATGGATTGAAACAAGCACCAAGAGCCTGGTATGAAATAATTCATTCCTATCTCATAAGTATTGGATTTGTAAGAACTAGTGAAAACAATAATCTTTATTTGAAGGAAGATACTGATGCTAACATTTTGATTGCTAAAATATTTGTTGATGACATCATATTTGGAGGAAATGATATATGCTATGAAAATCATTTCCAAATGAAATGAGCAAAGAGTTTGAGATGCCTATGTTTGGAGAGATCAATTTCTTTCTTGGTCTACAGATCATGCAACAAGATGAAGGTATTTTAATTACACAATCCAAATACATCAAGGAATTGCTGAAAATATTCAAGATGGAAGATTCCAAGCCAGTTGGAACACCGATGGCAACTGGATGTAAACTGAAAAAGGAGGACAAGTCACCTAAGCTAAATCAGACTTTGTACAGATCAATGATTGGCAAACTCATGTATGTTGTACATACTGGAACATATATTGCACATGCAGTAGGAATAGTTGCAAGATTTTCTACTAATCCCAAGGAATCACATATGAATTCCATGAAAGGAATCCTAAGACATCTAAAGAATACCAAGGACTATGGCTTATGGTATAGAAGAGAAGGAAAATTTGAACTTAAGGTCTTTACCGACGCTAATTGGGAGCTAGAAACATTGATGACTGAAAGAGAACAACTGGAGGAGCATTTTTTATGGGTGAAAAACTTGTCACATGGATCAAAAAGAAGCAAGGATGAATCTCTCAGTCTATTACAGAAGCAGAGTATGTTGTTGTTGCTGCAAACTACTCAAATATTGCATGGATCAAACAGTTACTGGAAGGTATGAATATGAAAATTCTTGAACCAGTAATTATCTATTGTGATAATACCAGTGCAATTAACATTTCCAAGAATCCAGTCATGCATGCTAAGACAAAGAATATTTCTATCAAGTATCATTATTTGAGAGAACAAGTTCAAGAAAAGGAGGTAATACTTGAGTATGTGCAATCAAAGAAACAATTAGCTGATATCTTCACCAAGTCACTACCCAAGGATACATTTGAGTAATTGAGAAAGAGAATAGGGGTTAGACCCTTGTCTACTGGTCAGTAAGATGACTAGAAGGTTGCATCAGCCTACACATTATAAGAATATTATTCATGTTGATGCAAGCAAAGAGATGGACTTCAAAGATACATATGTACATAACAAGGTATTTATCTACACCAAGCACTAGAGTTGTTATATTGTCGATGGATTGGGAAATTCAAGGAATATATTGAATGGATAGAAAGGATTGTTTGGCATTACTATCAAATATTTTTTTGGCATTATTGTCAAAGGGAGAGATTATATCCATTATCACATTATCCAAAGGGAGAGATGTAACTAGAAAGGGAGAGTACTTACAAAGGGAGAGATTGCTGACATGAGATAAAAGAGACAACAAAAGAAAAGAAAATTCAAAGGGAGAGAGTTTGACACAAGAAGAGAACACATCACATCAGAAGAAGAAAGATTCTACATCTATCTAGTGAAGGGATTGAAGATAGAAAGAGAGTTGCAAGAATAAAATCTAAGCTATGTGAGCTTACCGAGGACCAGATATTTGTATCAGTTATAGTACATAAGATTAGTAGTTTGATGAACTTCAGCTGTTATATTTCATATTGTATTAGTAATAATATAGTGTGATAATGTAGTGTGTTGCCATCAATGCCAAAGGGAGAGATTGATGAACTATAACTGATTGAATTTTTGAAGATGTTAAGTTGATGATCACCAAGACATAGAAAGTTAATGCAAGACATCAAATTAGTTAATGTATTATATTTTCATTGATGTCAACTTGATATAATCTGTATGGTCATGTACATACTGCTAAAGACTTCAAAGAACCAATGAATCAAAGGCTATGCTATCAATAATGCATAAAACTTAAGTATTCACAAATTGACTATATACACCGATGAAGTGCACATTGACAAATAGAGGAAACCAACGAGAGAAAAGTCACAGTGTTACCCGATGAGAAAAATCACAACATTCTCGATGAGAAAATTCATAGTGTTACCCGACGAGCAGAAGCATAGTGTAACCTGACGGACAAAATTATAGTGTTGCCAGATGGACGGAGGTCCCGAAGACAAATGAAGTCTCACCAAAAAAACAATTAGTTATCACCAACGACTAACTAAAGTATTGACCGACAGAAAAAAGAGTTTCGAAATGACAAAAGGCTTAGTTGTCAAGAGCTAAATATAGACTTAATTGGTAATTATCTTTGTTTTAATCGACATGATAAATCCATAGATAAGTAAAGGATTTAAAGTTGTTTTGTCCAGTTGGCAAGAAGATCTCTATGAGATAAAATAAAAGTTTTTCTTTAAATCTAATTGGAGATAATTGTGGATCACACCAAGATCAAGAAAGATAAGAAATGGTGAAATCATGTCTATATAAGAGACAAGCTAATTCAATGTGAATTAGGGGAGTGACAAGAGAATAGATGTTGAAGAGATTCTGAAGGAGAAGAAAGTCTTCATTCAGACCTGATCAATCAAGCTGAGGAAATAGCTAAATTCTGCAGACACTGACGAACAATGATAAAACATCACAGAGAAAAACAGTGTGGAGAAAAGGTATTGAATTGATAACATTGATCAGAAATGTAATGTACTTAAAATAGATTTGAAAATATTCAATTCTAGTTGTATATGTGAACAAATCAATTTACTGTTTCAATTTAACCATTGAAGCATCAAGTCTCTTAACCGAGCAGGACTTAAAAGTCTTTTCTAATTGAGATACATCCCAAGGAGTATCAAA
>MU228520.1:1359361-1390028 GCA_018584345.1 Thuja plicata | reverse complement strand
TAATACAACCAAGGGATAATAAAAGATACATAAAATGAATTATCCTCACAAGAGGACAACATAGGTGTAGGGATTCCATAGGAATCTCCTACTTACATAATGCAAGTAAAGATTAATTTCTAACAAGCTTGCTACTTTGATCATTGTTAACACTTTTTCTCCTTAAGGAATTGAAAACTAACATAAAAAAACTTGTTAGTAAGAATTTTTTTTATCATTTAACACACTTGATGCATTGGTGACCTAGCATAATGAATTTTTCTACTATAATCATTTGTTATACTACATAGTGTTACAAGTGTAGTTGCCATTGCACCAAAAGATCAACTTGTCAATGCCCGATACAACCACTAGACTTATAGAATCCACAAGAGGTGATTAGTCCATTGTCACAAATCCTGAGGGGAGAACTAAATTTTTTTCCAACAATCTCCCCCTTAGCGTTACCCGGGGTGATTCAAACCCGTGCCAAGATCTGATACCACTTGTTAAAAGAGTGGTTTTCGTTGCACCAAAAGATTGACCTGTCAATGCCTGATACAACCACTAGACTTATAGAATCCACATGAGGAGGTTATTCCCCTATCATGAATCCTGAGGGGAGCGTTGACCATTTTGCCAAAATATAGATCACACAATATAACATAATTTGTTGGCCAATAGAACCTGCACCTCTTTCCATGAATCACCTAGCATATCACAACTTGCTAGCTAGTAAAATCTATGCCTTTATCATGAATCATCCAACTTAACACACCTTTGGAAAATGGAATTTATGGTTTTATGATTTACCCTTATCATAACATATATTTATAGTTGTTGGACCTTAGATTCTTGTATCATGAATTTATTTATGCTCTTTTTATTTTTAGTATTTCACCTATGATCTTGCAATAATATTCCAAGAATGATATTAGCAGTTGAGACACTTTTGATATCAAGGTCTTTTCAACTAGTTGAATTAGATCCTTTGTTTTTGGTACTAACCCCTTTTTTGTCCTTATTTTCTTCCTTGTTTGGTATGGGGACTTTATTCTCTTAACTTGGTAACATCTTATCTTTTATGAGTCTTACTCTTAAATTCTCTAGATCTCTACTTCACCATGAGTATGAGCATTAAATTCTCTAGATCTCTACTTCACCACGAGTATGAGCATAAGTTCACTCCTGCTAAAGTGGGGGCTAAGTGTAGTGTTGTAAATTCTATTCCCTTACAATTTGTCACTCTTTTTTGTTCCTTTTCTTTAGTGTGCTCACTCCTAGGTCATTTTAAGCATATTTTGGCCCCATCACATCCAAATCATCATCATGTGCTAATGTGGTGACTGAGTCCTATGTCCTAGGTCTAATTTCTCCATAGACACCTTTCTTTTGTCCCTTTTCTAAGTGTAATATGACACCTATATCCCCATCAATACTGTAATATGCCACACAACACCCTAGTCCCTCTTAAAAGGGCCCAAAATCAAACTTGTGTAAGTGTCAGTTTTGACCATTTTGTGATTTGATCCTTAATATTTTCATATGATCATTTGAATTTGGACTAAAGTAAGAAACATATTGTGAAATATAGATAAATTTATCATTCTCCATTCATAATACACCTAATATTTCTATGAGATCCCTATAATGTCCCCTTTTAGGGATCACTTATGATTTGGACTAATTTCTTGGTTAGGTAATCTAAAATTGTAAGCGACTTCTCTCTATCGATAACTTGTATGGAAATGTTTCATATGTTATAGGTATTTGTATTGGATATGATAGATGTGTATGGTATTATTATCCTTAGTTTAGTGAATTAGACAATGGAAGAATCTATTAATGTAAATGTTTGATACTATTGAAGGCTTGTCTGCAACAGTGATATTGTCTAAACGTAATACTGATATGAGTCCTTGATTTCAATTTAGTGAACCTAGCTGAAGATAGTATAATTGCTTTTAAAAGATTTTTTCTTTGATCAATCAAGATTGACAATATAACATTATATTTGAGATATTTCAGGCCATGAGTGTAAGATAATTGTCCATATCAATTTGGATTTCCAGAGAGCCCAAGAGGTTATTTGGGCTTGAATATGAATTCTTTATTCTGATCTTACCATTACTAATCGCACCTTTTCAACATTGCAATAAGAGATTAGACTCATATGAAAATCAGTGATATCCAGGTTGGTTTGTATCCAATAATCTTAGGGTCTCTTTCTTATAAATATCGATTAGTATCCTTTACTTAATCGTTGGTATTACAAGGTGGACTATATGCTTATTTAAAGATCATGGACTCTGGTGCTAAAATAATTATATAAGTTTATTCTTTGTAATTATTCATTCATTTACATTATACTTTAATTTCATTCTATTTCAATTCTTATTTATTCATTAATATTCTTATATTAATTCTATATTATATTATTTATTGATAATATATTATTATATTATATGTAATATTATGAATAATATATTCTATCATTATTATAATGTATTTTTATTTATTTTTCATTATTATATCATATTTATAATATAATTTATTAATTTTAATAATAAATTATATTATTAATTTATTTGTCTATTATTCTATCTTTATTATTTATTATTAAATTCTATTTTGGAGGGGACATTACAAGTCCTCATTATTGAACAAGTAATTTTCCAGATCTTATTGTTCAACATTATGGAGCAACCAGATACACCAACCTACATTGAAGTATATTTTCATGGTTGATATTGTTATGTCTTTTTATTTCATGTTATTGTGTTAGCACTTGAAGGACTTATATGAAGAACACAAAATCACTACCATTATATGTCCTAAGCTAATATCATTTAAATTCAACATTTTAATTTTGATTTAGGCTATGCCCTACTAGGGGTAATCTCTCTTTTACATCATCATTTCCATCGTAGAGGTGGAAAGACCAACATGGGGTTTAAATAGGAAAGGCCCTATACAAAACACCATTTTACCCTCTTCTATGTGTTCAGGTTACAAATCCAACAACAAAAAGTTGTGGAATTGCATAGAGCAAACTGTGGCAGACATTCTCAACTTTTGAATAGGCAAAAACCCATATACAAATTTTCCTAGCTTCAATATGCAAGAATTTTTATACAAATTTCGCGGAGACATCTACCTTCCAATATAGAATTTGTAACCTTCAATTGATGAAAGTACCTCCAGGACTAATTCATCTGGCTCCATAGTCCCACACTTTCTACCCCATTTTTTTGTTACAAGTTCTTCTCTACATATCATTTATAGATTTGAACTTCTATTTTGGTTTAATATTCTATATATTTATATTTATAAAAAAATCTATTAATTTCCTATCACTTTACTTATATCTTGCATATTGAATATCGAATCATACCAAACAAAAGCTCAAGTAAAAAAGAGGAACAATTAACAACAATTTCTAGCTCTCCTTGAGGATTGAAGTTTATCCTAATTGATCATTCCTCCAATGAAAAGTGGAAATAATGAAAGAATAAGTTTTAAAATTATATTCCTAGACTAAGACTCACATTTACAACATTTCATATGTAGAATAACTTAATATTTTTTTCCAATCTCTTTTATCATGTCCAGTGTGAATTTAGACTAAGACTCACATTTCCAACATTTCATTAATAGAATAACTTATTTATTTTTTAAGTCTCTTTTAATTGTGTCTAATGCAAATTTATATTTTTAGTGAAAAATACATACTTAATGCTTTTCCTTTCATGTTTTCTACCTATTTTGGAACCATTTTGATCATCCTAAACCGAGAACACCAAAACATCTATTTTCAACTACGCATGAACTCTCTTTATATTGACACCCCATTCTAGTGTTACTTATATTTTAATGTGTTGGAAAGTGTTGATATTTGTATGATATGAGACACTTATGGGTTGTCATTCATGGCAACATATCTGGTATATTGATCGCTTGGAATGAAGTTTAGTTTTGGAGATACAATCTCCAAAATGACTAAGTACAGAAGCAGAAATACAAAGTATGACAGTATTGTTTTGGGTAGCGAAGATAAAGTACGATGAGTTATGACTTGCGAGCTTAGTGGAAGATACTATGTGGTACGTATGACCTCCACCTAAGATTGATTTAATTTTGGTGTTGATTACAGTGAGTTAGAGAGATTTGAAGACAAGCACAGATAACACAACATCATAACAGAACAGTTGAATATTAGCAATGATTTAAGGAGTATAGTGTGGAGTCTTGGAAAGCTAAGTTGGATTATAATTTTTGATAACCTATATTTTGGTTATGTAGGAGCATCGACTTTGTATTTTCTCTTTATATTATTTATCTTTGTATTGAGAGCCAACTATGTGATAATGTTAAGAGATCCGACTTTATATATATATATATGAAGAATTTTGTAAAGAGAAGAAATAGAAGAAGGATGAGAGAATTTATATGTGTATGTGTGTATGTGAATGGAAGAGTAGACGATGATAGAGATCATTGAAGAACTATGACTGGAACTATCTAAGCATTGAAGATGCTTGTTTTTGTTCATTATTGAGAACACTTTGTAATAGAATTTTTTTTGTAAGAGATGTAAGCTCAATTGGCCCCTAACATGGTGTCGCATACCTTTAATAGGGTTGTTATTCCTTTAACAAGGAAATGTACTATGTAATATTTAGCTCCTAACAGGGCTAGGTTTCCTAATAGGGATATTATACTTTAGTGCATTCTTGTGGGTACCATCCCCACTAGGGTTTTCCCTAGGCCAGGGTCTCCTCGACAATAAATTATGGTGTTATGAGTTCTGTGTTATTTGTTTATGTTCTTTTCATTTCAGAAAGCTTATGGTTTATTTGGAATTGGTTTAAGTTTAATTTAAAGTGTTGTAATACTGATTCACCCCCCCTCTCAGTATTACTTAATCCTAACAATTGGTATCAGAGCTTTTGGCCCTTGGAGAGAAAGTCTAACAACTTAAGGGAGATCAAAATAGATTCAGAAAATTTATAAGAGAACTTTGAATAAGCACTTGAGGACCTTGATAAAGAAAAAATAGAAAATGGTGACTTGAGATTCAAATTAAGGAGAGCTCAGGGATTCATCAAGAAACTTAAGGATTAGCTTGAAATTTCCAGAAGTTAGAGATAAGATCTTATGGTTCAGATAAAAGAAGATTCAGACAATGATAATTCAAATCAGATAAAGCAACTTGAACAAGAGAATGATACTTTGAAGCTTGAGAATGAAATAATGGCTAAAGAGATTCAACAAGAAAAGAATGCTAAGATCAATATTGGATAAGGTTTGAAAGATTCTAATACTCTAAGGGGACAAATTAAGATTGAACTTGACCATTACAAGAACAAGTATCTAGAATTGGAGAAATATAATCATATCATAAAAGGATAAATTGTTGAGACAAAGAAATACATTGAGAAACTTCACATGAGAAGTGACTTGATCGATGAACAAAGAGAAAAGAAGAAACCTAAAGATGATATGACTGGTATTTTCTTCAATGAATCTGAATGCTCTAAGAATCAAGAAGAAAAATCCGATGCGAAGATTGATGCAGAAAAACCTATTCTTGAAAAACCTAGAGAACGGATCAGACCTTTCAGAGGAAGATGTTTTGGATGCAACAAGTTTGGACACATGAAGAGAGATTGCAGAGGTAATACCCCTTTCAGAACTTTTTTTGGTTATTGTTTTAATTGCAATGCATATGGGCACCAGAAGGCAGAATGCAGAAAACCTGATCAAACTAGATACAGACAAGACAACAACCTTTGACACATTTCAAGGAATTGTAAATTACAAGTTAATCATTGCAGTAAACCTCCTATATGCTACAAATGTAACAATCCAGGTCATATAGCAAATTTTTGCAGGTAAAATGGAGTAAACAACAAAAGAGACCCACCTCCTATGTATACTAAGAGGAATGAAAGTAATACTAGTAAGAGTCTTACAGAATACAAGAGTGACTTTGAAAATTGTTTCAAGAAATAATATAACAACAGTGGTAAAGTATGGAGAGTCAAAGAGTCTAATGATGTATTGGTTTAGGAAGAGATAATAGATGCTACTGGATCTTTTCCTAATGCTAGCAAAGAAGAATCTACCTAATTGGTTGAGCATGGCCTTAGGGGGATCATTGGATGAGCACAAAAAATATATCTAGCCTCTGATTATGTGGATTAATCTATAGCAAGCTTAGGTATTATATTGGCCGACATCACAAAACTTATCTCTAAGAGCGCAACATTGGATGATGCATATTTTGCGATCACAAGATTTTTGACTAACTGGACAATATTGGGTAATGTGAGTTTTTAACACTTAACAATGTATAAAGCAGCTAATGGTTATCCATTTCTTCACCATTTAAATAAGCATCAACCTAAGGATATCAGAGAGTAGAGATATTCAGACTATCTTGCAACTATTTTATGTGATCGATCAAAGCAGAAACTCAGAATTCAACGTGTAAAAGGTATTTACATAATTTACAGCTACAGAAGCTATGGATGCACCTTTGATATATGATGTTGTAGATTGACCTATATACAAGTTTAAGAAACATCCTTTCAAGTCTTGTGAAAACGACCCTGAAGGAGAATTTTCCCAGACATCGTATGGCATTTTGCATGTAGAAGATATTAGGGCATACATTCATTGCAAGTATGATATATTGGGTGTTGATTAAATTCCTACTGAAATGGATTATATGACTGATAATGGAAAACTGAGGGATGAATTCAAACACATTGACAACCTGAGCATCATGATAGATTGGATTTGTATGAATTCAGCGAAGAGGAATGGTTTCAAATCTTACTCAGCCAAGTTCATGATCAATTCATTTGGATAGGAGAGAAACCTATAAAGATATGTAGTCAATTGATTCATGAGATTACTGGATTGGAAAATACTAGAGCTATCCCTGTGGATGAGAAGAACATAAAGAAACAAGTAGAAACCCTAACACATTCAAAATGGGACAGGTGAGACATGACAGTGAATGATATATTCTTACAGGATGTTAGATTGATTGTGATGATACTTGGTTACAAATTCTATTACAACAGTAGACCTAATTTAGTATTTGTAGGTGATATTATGATGGCCTACTAGATGGTGATAGAAAACACCACTTATAACCTATGTGAGGTTCTGACACAACAATTTTTAGAGAATGTTAAATTAATCAAGAAGGGCAAGTCTAAAACCTTTCGATTTGGCTCACTCTTAATGCATATGTATATCCACATTGAGCACAAGTTTACAGGCATGCACCCAAGTGGATGGAGAAAATGGATACCTACTGGTATTTAGATTTCTGAGAGCTACCAAAGATAGAATAGCACATGGGTTGATGGTGAACTATTTAGCATGATCAAGATTCTTCAGAAGCAAATGAAGGAAAGAGAAAGAATACTTAATGTACTGAAACCATTATTGAGGACTAAGGTTAGATTGGTGAAAATTATGAGAATAAAGTATGAATAAGTCTTAGAGGAGACTCAAAAGGCATTATATTAGATACTAATGGGAAATATTCCTATGTAGACTCCACTTCCTAAAACTACTACTCCTACACCTATAGGAATTGGTGAATGTTCTAAGACAGCTGAGGTGAATTTTGGAATGAGCGAAGATATAATGCAACCATATTTCTATGTTTCTGGTGTGCCTGTGAGCCTTGACACATAGCTTGATGAGAAGGACCTATTTGCAGGGAGTATTGAAAACACAATTGCAGAGGAGAAGGAAGAACAGAAAGAGGAAGAACAGGAAAAGGAAGAACAAAAGGAGGAAGAGGAAAATATTGAGTTTGAACAGAGAATTGAGATAGAGACAACAAAAGAGAAAGAAACAAGAGTTGAGGTAAAATATGAACCTGCTACATCTACTAATCTATTATTGGCAAGTATGGACAAAATTTTGAGTACTAATGTTGACTGTATGGATGAAGATGAGTTGATGAGACTATCTTTCATCACATTCTCTAGAGCTAAGGAAAGATATGAGAAGAAAGGAGATAAAAGATCTAAGGTAATTACTAGGGAAGTCAATACAGTGAACAAACTTCTCCCTATACCTATTGTATTTTAAGGAAAGGATGAAGCATAGTATCAAAGGTTGACACTAGATATTTTGACAGTCACTATGAATCTTTAGTGAAGATCGCAGAAGAAAAGGTTGAGAATAGTTATCCAGAAAAGAAGTTGAAGGAATCTTTCTAGTCTATCTCATGGGACTTGGGAATTCTGAGAGAAGAAACAAAGAAGGCCAGAAACTCTTTCACACATGGAAGGATACTATATAGCCATTGTATAAATCCTATCACACATATTCAAAACATTGAATATATTTTGGCAAAGGAAAGGGATTTACTTAATAGAATGATGGACAGTTGTGAGACCTCCTCACAATCTATATTAGAGAAGGATAGGGATATAAAAAATACCTATGGAAAGATTAATGTACAGGATATTGAGAAAGGGAGAGTCGTGACAAGATTTGGTTTGTTGAAGAGTTTAATTACTCCTACTCTATCAATTCTTGAAGTTCATTTATCTGATATGGAGAAGACAACAAAGTCATTGAAACACTCTATGCTTACAAATTTAAAATCCATAGAGACATCATCTTATGCACTAAATGGACTAATCCATGTTATTCAGTTGTTGATTGATTCATGGAGCACTGAAGTGAAGATCATGGAAGACACCTTCCAAGATGTACTAAAACTGGAGAGCAAACACTGAAATCCTACAATTTTGTAAATTTTGGATGCACCTTTGTCATTTTTGTTAAAGGGGGAGAAAATAAGAAAAATGATTTAGTAGTAAATGATAATATATATATGAAAGAAAAGAAAAAAAGAGAGGACAATGAGTTGGGACACTTAGTCATTTTTCGCTAAGTGTTGCCATTAATGCCAAAGGGAGGGATTGTTAGAAAGTGTTGATATCTATATGATATGAGACACTTATGGGTTTTCATTTATGGCAACATATCTGGTATATTGATCACTTGGAATGAAGTTCAGTTTTGGAGATACAGTCTTCAAAATGACTAAGTACAGAAGCAAAAATACAAAGTGTGACAGTATTGTTTTGGGTAGAAAAGATCAAGTACAATGAGTTATGACTTGAGAGATTAGTGGAAGATACTATGGGGTATGTATGACCTCCAACTAAGATCAATTTATTTTTGGTGTTGATTACAGTGAGTTAGAGAGATTTGAAGACAAGTGCAGACAACATAACAACGTAACAGAGCAGTTGAATAGTAGCGATGATTTAAGGAGTATAGTGTGGACTCTTGGAAAGATAAGTTGGATTATAATTTTGTATAACCTATATTTTGGTTATGTAAGAGCGCTGACTTTGTATTTTCTCTTTACATTGTTTATCTTTGTATTGAGAGTCGACTATGTGATAATGTTAAGAGTGCCAACTTGATGTTGAGAAAGATATATATGAAGACTTTTTGTAAAGCGAAGAAATAGAAGAAGGATGAGTGAATGTATATGTGTATGCGAATGGCAGAGCAGAGGATGATAGATATTATTGAAGAACTATGACTAGAACTCTCTAAGCATTGACGATGCTTGCTTTTGTTCATTATTGAGAACACTTTGTAATAGAATTTTTGTTGTAAGAGTTGTAAGCTTAGTTGGCCCCTAACAGGGTGTTGTATACCTTTAAAAGGGTTGTTATTCCTTTAACAAGGAAATGCACTATGTAATTTTCAGTGCCTAACAGGGCTAGGTCTCCTAATAGGGATATTATACTTTAGTGCATGCTTGTGGGTACCATCCCCACTGGGGTTTTCCCTTGGCCAGGGTTTCCTCGACAACAAACAATGGTGTTATGAGTTATGTGTTATTTGTTTATATAATTTTCATTTAAGCAAGCTTATGGTTTATTTAGAATTGGTTTAAGTTTAATTTAAAGTATTGTAATACCGATTCACCCCCCTCTCAGTATTACTTAATCCTAACATAATGCCATCATGAACATCATTGCGACACACATTGATGTGTCCCTCAATATATGAACTTTTATTTTCTCATATATATTTAAGTTTCCTTAATCCTAACCTTACTATATTTTCTAATGGTGAAATGATGTCCAATTTGTCTATTTATAAAATACGTTTCTTTTTTTGGAAACTTGATCCTCTTCTTCATTCTTCATTGATTGCTTGGAACCTTCACATACATATTATTTTAGGAAATCTAGTACTAAAACTCTCTTCACACACTACAATTGTTGTAACACTTAGCAACTAGAGCCACAAACAACTCAACCATTTTTATAGTTTGAAATGAAGCACACCCTAACCATAAATAAGTTCATTTTAGACAAGATATGTCATATTTTAACTATCTTTCTAAAAGTATCTCCAAGCTATATGATTGGTTTCATATACATGCATAAAATTACATGTTGCATTTACCGTCAGACAAAATCATGTAGGTACAACATAGAATCATGATGTTCAATTATGGGAGTGCCCATTTAAACCTAAGTGCACCAAGGAGGTCACAAGTGCTCCATTTGAATACATGAATTGTCTAGATGAAAACGTAAAAATGAAAATTACAACTTTCTTGAATGAATTTATAGATGTTTGTGCCCTTTTTGAGTCACCTTTTCTCTTTACTAGCCTTCTTCATAATTTTGTAAATATTTCCTAAAATATTTGTCTTATCCCTTTCTATCTTTCAATACTATTTTCTTGTGTAATAAAAGTGAAAAGTTTTAAAATTTATCAAATCTATATTTTATGTTAATTTATTATCGTTAAATTTGATTCTTATTTATGTGCCCATCCATGAAAGCTAGAGTCCCACCTACTTTAGGTGGTGCATGAGAGGTTTTATTGGGCGTGGTTGGTAGAAAAACACCCTTAGTATATTCTTTTTTATTTCCTTGATATTTTAGATAATCATACTACTTGGTACATTCTTGGTAAAGTGGTAATAAAGTATCACTTGCATAAGAAAAATGATTTATAAGTATTGATTATTTAAGGGACATGTATTTATCTGATTTGTGTTTAAGATATGACCTTGAATATGTACTTTTAATCGTGTAAAGTGACATTGTTTTATCTATATATATTTAAGAGATCTTACTCATGATTATGATATCTAACAACTTCTAGTATGTTTCTCTTTATCTACACGACTTTGTAGATTTTGAGTCCAACATGATATCTATAATTTTTAACATCTTCATAGGTGAAATAATGCATAATTTGAAATTAGTGAAAGTGTATCTATAAAAGCTATACAAAGAGTGATTTTTTAAAATTAGTGTCCAAGTAAATTATTGATGTGAATACGTCTTATTATTCTTACACTTGCGTAAGTACATTGATATTAATTGAAACTAAGATAAATATGATTAGAGCAAAACTTAAACCCTAGGTGGGATCACACTGAGTTAAAAATAGATGCAAATGAATAAGCTTTTAGCTATTTATCATAGCTATAGAAAATATGTTGTGACTTGAAGGAGGATAACATGTTGTGTACCTGGGGATGTGATATTGGGGGGTGATAGGGGTGTCAATGTGTAACACACATACCTTAAGTTACTTTTTAAAAAATTCGTGTTTAATTGTGCAATTAATTATATTAGATTATGTGTTGATTTATCTTGAGGTTAGTAGTTTAACCTTGTCTTATTAGGAAGTAGAAGATAACTTTCATTATAATATATGACAAGACTCTTGTATTTGATTTAGATACAAAAATAAAGATATAAAGTAGAGTGAATTATTCGATAAAAATATTGTATCAGCATATATTCTATATTAGATATAACCCACAATCATATTCTATATTGTATATATAATTTTTATTCTTACTTTACATATTATTAATATTAATTTATATATTTCTATTATCTTATTTTTATAAATAACATCTTTATATATTTTCATAAACACCCCCCATTAAAGTTATTCACAAGACTCAACAAACAAATATTATCCATTCACTTTAAATTGCAAATAATTCCATCTTAACAAGTGGAACATAATATAATAAATCTTAAAAAATAACGGTTCCATGTAAATATGTCTCAAAGGGCCCTAATAAAGTGATTCATCATACACATTGCTATATTAACATATCTTGCCTCTCACGTTATATATGTGCTAAGGTTCACTTTTTTATATTACACTGAAATATTAACTATGAGACTTAGATTTTTATACTCCATTATGTGTGATTATTACTTTCATTTGAATATCCTAATAACATATCCTTTACTTAAAATAGAGGTTTGAGATATCTTATCTATTATTGTGCTATGACATCTAAATAAATGAAAGGAGGTCATTGGCTATAATGTAAAACATACTACATTGTAAAGGACATAAAACATGCCTTAACTAGTGGTCCTATAATAATAATTCCACATTAAAGAGTTGCTTGGGTATCTTTTACATCAAATAGGTTTAGCTTTCTCAACATAATGAAATAAAATATACATGAAAATATTCACACATTCCATAAAAGAGAGAATATCTTTTATACGATGGCCACAAAAAAAAGTGTACGAAAAGAATATTTGTGTGTAAAAGAAAATAAATGCATTGACTTCATAAAATGCCAAAGTCCAAGTAATATCTAGTAACATTTATATTCTTTTGTGCCCTCTTTTCCATTTTGGAAATTATTTGTGTAATTTAAATGATGTGTTTAGTTGTGTTGAGGTATTTGTAACATATTCTATAAAGTGAAATATTCTATAGATTAAAAAATTGATTATGAATGATGCACTTATTTTATATAAAGATATATAATAGTAATAATTTGTTTAGTAGTATTGTGTATACAAAGTTTTGAACATATATAATGAGTTAAATAATATAAATTATTCTATTCAAAACATAAGCAACATAAAAAATAATAATAAGGATTAATGAGTGATAAAAATTAAAAATTTTTTTTACTAACCTTCTTTTGTTACAATATGATTGGGTTGTTGTGCTAAAAATGATGGATTTGGTGGTATGTTCATGCAACTTAATTTTGTATAAATACATGTGATGATAATGGATTGGGTTAGCTTAAATTTATATGCTTTAGGTTATGAAATTAGATGGATGACATCAAGAGTAGCGATCAAGTTGATTGAGACCCCTAGGAGGCTAAGAGGAGAACAAATGTCCTCATATGGTTGGTTATTAGAGAAAGGACCAAGATTGAAGGATAATTTAAGGTGGACAAACCCCTTAGAAAATGTGGATGGTCAAGATGGAAAGGATATTTGGAAGTAATCTTGAGGGATGTCATACATACACTAGACATACTCATGTGTTTGTTTTTTATTAGGTGAAAAGCAGGTTTTGAAAGGACCCAAAACCTTGTACAAAATATTACAAAAGATTTATCATTTAGACCCCCTAGAAACAGTAGGAAAACAACAAGAAGCTAAAATGAAGAAAATCTGACAACTGAAGCCAACATACATCCCGACAACCAAAAAGACTAGCATACAGAAAGACAAACAACCAAAAAGTTTGAAGCCCCAGAGAACAGACTAGTCAAGGTTCTTAAGGAGCTTTGCCACTTCAATGACCTTGAGGTCCATATTGGTAGCCGTAGTCTTTAGTTCCTCAAGATCCTTATCATTCGTGATCATCTTCTTCTTTTTACTCAAGCGGGTTCTCTTTCCGTGACCAATAGCCTCCTCAGTAGTATCTTTCTCAATATCAATATTCGCCCCAGCTCTGTCATGTTCCAGCTTACTGACAAGGATTTTGATATGATCGGTTGACGCTTTGAGGAAGGATTTTGTAGCTTTGTTCACCCATTCTCTTCAGGCAGGTTTCCATATTGGAAACCCTCACATCAATGGTTGTGAACCTAGTCTCAAGTTTGAGGTCATCCACTGAATTCTCCATATGATTGATTCTAGTATCCACAACCCTAAGTTTTGACCCATAATCCTCCGTACTGTACTCTGCTTTCCCCATAGCCTCAGTGAGATATTTCAGGAATTCAAGTAGTAACTTATCCTTACCAGTCCCCATAGCTTCAAGGATATCCAATCTTTTGGCACAAATTTGGATTTTATCTTTCACTGGTAAGTATCTTCCATCATCCTTTCCAGGGCCTCACAGAAATTTTGGGTCGACTTTTTGACCAATTGGGTAAATAAAAAAATTCCTTTGACCGGGGCATCCACATCACAGGTTCATTTTCACCTTTTTTTCCAAATTGCAACCCTTCTTCTTTACTTTCCCTTCCCTCATCTATGGTCTTAACTTCATTATCACCCTCAACCATGTTCTGAGCTCCAGGGGTCTCCTTAGTCATCTCTTCCTAATTCTCCTCCTAGACACCAATATCATACTCATGTGTTTGTTACCATTAGAAAATGTGGAGGATTTGTGAGAACAAATCAAAGATTGGTTATGGAGATGGGGTATTAAGGAACTTATTGATATTAGCCCACTTAATAAAAAGAGGAGAAAATAGACAATTACGTAAATATGTTTATTTATTTAATTTTTGAAAAGGGGATGTAGAACATAGATAAATAAATATTAAGATTTATTAACGGACAATGGACTACATAAAATGGATGATCAAATGATTTAAGCCAAGAAACATGTTCATGAATAGGGATAAACAATGATTTTATTAATTAAGTAATAAAATATTATTTAATTAATAAAGAGATGAAAATTAGATAAACAAAGATTCATTTAATTAATTCCAGAGGAAAATATAATTAGGTAATTTTTAATGTCTCAATTTTAGGTTTTTTAAATTTTAAATTTTTTTAGTTAAATTAATATTTGTTTTATTGAAAAAAATAGATGAAAAAATGGATGAATTTGCGGTGGTATGTGCGAGCTAGGGTCTGCGTGCCCTACCTCCCTGCATCTAGGCAGATTTATGCGATTGGAGCTCTGGGAGCTGAGGTTCCATTTATGATCCCGTGGGTGTGCATTGTGCAGGGGTCGTGTACTTGTTGATGTGGATGAGTTTTTTTTCCTTTGCATGTAGTTGGAGTTTGGTGTTTGGTGAGGCGTTGTGAGTGTGGGGATCAGTTTTTTGTTGCACGGAGCTGTGGATTTAGCCATTTTTGTTTCCTTTTGGTGGTGGAAGAGGGTTTTTCTTTTGAGCCAACTTGTTGGCTGGGGTGTGTATGCGGTAGTGTTGTGGGTTCTTTCTTTTCTTGGAGTTGCTCTTTTTTATGGAGAATAGAGAGATTGCCCCTTCTCAAGTGGTCTCTGACGATATAGAGAAGGAATACCCATCTTCCTCCATGCATACAAATGGAAAGACACATTTTGGAATTTCTCATTCTGGAGAAGGGATTTCCTCTTTGAAAGGGACTTTGCGCATTAAAAAGGTTAATGGTTGTCTGGAGAGGTCCCAAGAATGTTCGGTATTGGTAATTCAACCTGAAAAGGTTTCAAACAATGTTTCATATTGGTGTGATCATGCCCTTATATGAATATTTATGGGTCTTCAATTTTCATTACCTATTTTGGAAACCTGGGCACACCAGGTTTGGAATCCGAAAGGAGACATGGAGATTTTGCTAGCAGCTAGCATGCTAGATATAAATAGGGCTTTTGAAGGAGGCCCTTATTTCTTCAACCAAGTGGGGCTCTTTATCAAACCTTATCACGTCGATTTCAACTTGGCTGACAAGCTCCTGTTGCGATTTCCTATTTGGGTTTGGTTGTTGAGGCTTGCTTTGGAGTTCTAGAGTGAAGACATCCTGCACTCATTCTCACTACTTCTTGGAAAACCAGTGGATTATGCTATGCAAAATCAAGATAGAAAGGTGATTTCTTATGCATGAATTTTTGTTGAAGTTTATTTTAATAACCCATTACCATACTTTATGGAAATCTATTTGGGATCCTCTTCCTAGATCCAATAGATAGATTACAAGACTCTGCCATTTAGATGCATAATATGAAATACTTACAATGAAGATGCCCCAAAAATAAGTTATCTCACTTGACAGATTCCTTCCCCCTTCATTCTTCTCATAGGGAGAATAAGGAGAAGGCCCCTCTGTCTAAATGACACGCTGATAAGGAGGGATTTATTCTTATAAATCCCTGCAATAAGGGTAGATGACATAAAAGAACTTGTATGGATAGACAGAATGATGGAAAATTTAATAGGTTTAATGATCTAGATGACTTGGTCCAAGAGGAAGGAATTCCAAATAAACTTTCTTATGAGGCTAATGTACAGGGTATGGTGCTAGATGAAGACAAAGGGAAGAATGAACAAGCGTTAACCACAATGGACTGACATGAAAGGTAGATAGTTATTGATTTGACTCCTTAGGGGTTGGATATCAAGGATCTCAATGGGTCTAAGATCTTTCCAGAGAGTACACCTGTGATGGATTCAACTTCGCCTTCTACAAATTTGGCTTTAGATAATGGGAAAATTAAGAAAGTTTCTCCTACTTTAGAACTACAATAGAAACCCCTTAAAAAGGGGCCTTTAGACAAATCTTCAAGGAGTGAATGAAAGAATTATCAGGAGAAGATCAAGATCATTTGGGATACATTGGTTGAGCCAAGGTATGTAAAACCATTGATTCCCACTTCTCCCAACCCCATATATGATTTTTTTATCATGAAATGTGATGGGGTTGAACAACATACCTAGACAAAAGGTTGTTCAGGATTTGATTTCTTCTCTTTTCCTTGATTTGGTTTTTATTTAGGAAACTAAGTTAACATTTGAAGCCATGGTAAATAACACTACTAGCATTTGGTTTAGAGGTGCATGTTAGTATTTAGGTTCCCAAGATATTTATGGAGGATTGGCTCTCTTTTGGGATCTTAGAAGGATTGTTCCTCAGTGGTGGATTTCAAGCCGATCTTTTCTCTCCATGGGTTCTACTAGTTTTTAGTTAGGTGAAACTTGTCTATTCACTAATGTTTATGATACTATTGATACTTTCATAAAATCACAAATTTGGTTTCATATCAGATTTTTTCGCTCTCTAGTTCCCTTCCTTCGGTTATTATTGGATATTTCAATGCAGTTTGTAGTTTGGAGAGAAAATAGGGGGGTATAGATAGACTTGATACTTCTGGCACTCTTCTTAATGATAATATAGAGTTATTTATTATGATTTATGTGAAGCCAATTAATGGTGTATACACTTGGAATGATTGAAGAAAGGGAGCATAAGCAATTTCTTAGAGACTAGATAGATTTATTGTCTCTTTCTTTTGGCTGAGTGATAGATGGAACATTGATTCAAAGATTTTGGATTGGAAAGGTCTGACCACCAACCAATTAAAATATCCATGATGCCTCCTAAAACCTCAAAGAGTCCCTTCTTCAAATTTCAACTTATGTGGTTGTGGGATCCTTCCCTCCAGGATTTGATGATTGACTAGTGGTATGAATGAGAGCTCGTTCATGACACATCTATGTATAAGTTTGTCAAAATATTTCAATATGTGAAGTATAAACTTAGAAGATGGAACACAAAGTGTTTTGGTAATCTTCAACTAAAAAAAATGTGGTTAAAGCTCAACTTGATTCTATTACTCAGATAATATGTGATCATGGGTAGTCCTCTAAACTTAGTTGGGAAGAGTCTATGGTAGTTAAAGACCTAAAGGAATGGGAACTTTGTGAGGATATATTTTGCAAACAAAAGTCCAGAATTAATTGGCTTTAGGAAGGTGATAAGAATATTTATTTCTTCCATAACTTTTTCAAAGGTAGAAGACATGGCAACCTCATCACCTCCCTGGTTTCTTCGGAATGGAGCTCAACTCTCTTCAATGGGTGATATCTCATAGGAGGATTTTTAGTATTTCTCTTTCTTGTTTACATATGATTCCCTCCCTGTTAGGGAGGATGAATCGTCTATTCTTATTTGCATTCCCTCACTGGTTTCTAATGAAATGAATATGGTTCTTACTCACCCTATCTCACTGAAAGAAGTGGAAGATGTTATTTTTAGTATGAAAAAAGGTAAAGCTCTAGGTCTGGATGATTTATGAATTGAAGTTTATAAGTAATTATGGGAAATTATTAATTTATCTTTTTGTAGTTATTCAGGATTTACATAGGAAGAAGAAAATGTTGAGAGAAATGAATCCTACCTTCATAACTCTAATTCTAAAAAGAGATAATGCAAATAGTTTATATTAGTTTAGACCCATTGCACTGTGTAATGTAGTTTACAATATTATCACTAAAATGATTGCTACAAGACTCAAGTGGTGTCTCAAGGATCTGATCACTAATGAGAATTGGGGTTTTGTCATGGGTAGGAAAATCCTTGATGGGATAGTTATTGCATTTTAAACCATTGAATCTATGGCGACTTCAAAAGAAAAGACAATTTTTATCAAATTAGAAATGAAAAAAGAGTAAGACAGAGTCAAATGGGCCTTCTTAAAGAAAATTATTTTGGATTTTGGATTCTATGGGGAATGGGTGGATTGGGTCATGTTTTATGTATCTTCTACCTCCTTTTTAGTTCTGGTCAATGGAGATCCTTCAGAGTTGTTTCATGATTTTAGGGGGCTTAAGAAAGGGGTGTTAGGATTAGGGAGCATCAAGAGGGGGGGTGGTTGAATCATTGCAGTAGTATTCTTTAACTTATTAAATTGAGACCATAACTTAATATAGAAAGTAAATTCAAGTAAACCAATCAAGATACATAACACAAACATCATAACACCATATTTGTTTTTGAGGAAAACCCATTTAAGGGAAAACCCTGGTGGGGATGATACCCACAAATACCTCACTACTGCAGTAATAAGTGTCTAGTTAAAGGCATAATTACAAAGAGGGGAATGCACTTGCATTAAGGATTACAACCTAGATCTCACTACTTAATTACACAAACCAAAACACATCAAGGCTTACAACCAATTACATAACCAAAATGGACTTACAGATCTATACCAAACTGACTGGTGGCATCAACAATGCCTATACAGTTCTACTAAAGATTTGAACATACATCCACACATCCAGTATAATCTATGCTTACTATATTTGCATTATTATCTTCTTTTATATGTCATTTCTATATATTTTTCCTTCACAATCAAAACTCGATCTTAAATATAAGACCATAAGCTCAAAACTTAAACTCTATTGGTCCAAATAAGGGTAATGAAACATGTATAAGTCTTCACGCCAAAACAAGATTAGAATATAAAATCAATTCTTTCTAATAAAAAAAATTAACCTCTGGATGTCATATCTATCATAAGAAATCACCAAACTATTAACCAAATTGATTTACCAAGTGTACCAACTCGATTTCTCCAAACTGTCATGTTCTTCCAAAAACTATGTCAACCTGATATTCCTTAGTGAATATCTCATGCATATGATGACTTCAAAATCTATAATGACTAGATTAGACATACTAGTATGTCAACATTCATGTCCTTCAATTGTATCCTCTAACTTTCCAAAACCTGTCTGAACCAAACTGATAAGTGTGACTGGTCTCTACCCTACTTCTGGTACTTAGACAAATACAAGCATAAAATCCTCTGTTAAACTATCTTTTCTGCAACATGGTCAAGAGTAATGATAGTAGTTTCCATCAATGCCAACATACCATGCATCATAGAGTGAGTCTTTCCAACAGTCTCCCCCTTTGGCATTGATGACAACACATAGTAAAAAATGGCTAAGTGTCCATCCCAAAATGCCAAGTCCAAAACTCCTAAAAAATTTAACTCCCCCTAACATTATGCATTTTCACACAATTATTCTCCCCCTTTGACATCAATGAAAAAGGCGAGGCCAAAAAGGAAAAACTCTCTACCAAAATCCAGTAGTGTTCACATGAGTATATACAAGTTATAAGTACTTACAAAAGTTTGAATACATATGAGAAACTGTCATTTGAGGCTATCCAATTTGTACTCCATGAATTCCTCAGACTGTCCAAAATCTGAATCTACCCACAAATCAAGTAATCTGATTCCTCAGCATTTATAATATCTGGTGGGGAGGGTGCCCTTTTTGCTCCTTCTACAACTTCTAATATTCTCTACAGAATATCCAACTTAGGAACTATTAGATTCCTCAAGTCAGAGAATCTCCAAAGAATTCTCTGCCTCTCCACTTCCAAAATCCTGCTCTTGTAATTTATTTTGATAACTTCCTTCATGTGATCAAATGCAAAATCCTTTGATGAATCAAAGGCTTTTACCTTATCAGCAAGTAATTTCTCATTTTTCTCCAAAATTTTATCAATGTCAGAGACATGATTGAAAGGATTTATACATAATTTCAAACCATCACTTCCTTCCTTGATATCTCTCTTAATCTCATTTATTCCACCATCTAAATATCTCTTATCTTGACTGATCATCGAGCATAAATGATGAAATCTCTTATTTACAAAAATATTTTGAACATTGTCCTTTGTAACGTTCTCCAAGGATCCAAAATATGCATCAAAATTACTCAAAAAATCTTATAACTGATCATATATAACATTACCTTGACTGATCTTCACATGCCATAAATCTCTTGAAAGTACATCAAATGCCCTGGTTAGCAGTTTATTTTCCTTCTCCTTCTTGCTCAAATATTTTTCAATCTCCTTAGCTTGAGATAACATTGCTATTCTTCTTAGCTCATCTTCTTCTATGCTCTCAAGATCAATAGGACCTTGAAAATCAAGTGATTAAAGTGATTCATGTGAATCTCTTTGCAATAATACATCTGGTCTGCTAGAAGATGGACCATTTTCTATCTTCTCATGCTTTGATTCCTCTGGGTTCTTTGTAATCTCAGCTTGCTTTTCTTCAACCTTATCAGAATTCTCCTCTTATCTCATTGTCTCAGGTATATCAGGTACATTATTTGTTCCTACCTCTTCTTTTTTTTCATCATCATCCAATCCATCAAGGGTAACTGCCACACCACCAATATAAATATTAGGTTCCTTAACTATAGAAATGAATTTTTCATCAATGAAAGTTTTATCCTCTTTCCTCTTAGTTCTAGGCTCTCTCCTTTTAGGTACATCAAGTATGATGTCCATTGACATTTTTCTTATAATGTCATCAATTTCTACAATAATTTCCTTTGTCTTTCCATCCATTAATATGTTAATTATTTTCTTTTTCAAAAGCCTCTTCTTTGCTTCTTCAAGTAAGTCTTTTCTTTCATCATTACTGATTACCAAACACATCTTAGATATATATGTCTCCCTTATCCTTTTATCTTCCTCTAGAGCTACTAATCTTCTCTCTTCCAATTTTTCATATAAATGATCAGGTATTTGATCCTTTATTTCAATCAGTGCTCTACTAAATTTGTTCAAATGTGTAACTACACCTTGTTCTAATCTTTTTCTCTAAACTTCATCAAATACTTGATAGTACTTATTTAATTAAATCAAAATACCATGCTTAACAAAAATGTTCAAGATCATATTGACAACATTCTCACCTTTTCCTACACTCAAAGGCATCTCCTTGCCAATTCTTGTTGTAGTAGCACCTTCAATCCTTACACTCTTCTTCGATTGATCAGATTTAGTGGAAGATTCATCATTGTCCTCATTTCCTCTCTTCCTTTCTAAACCGGTACTCTTTTTCTTTAGTATCCTGAGAACATGTTCAAACTTTGATTTCTCATGTTTGGTCCTTGAATCCTTCGGTGAAGGTGTTGTCTTCTTCTCAGAATATTTAGTTGCACTCATGGTATTCCTCTAACTAGATGGAATAGGGATATATGGAGGAGGAGTAGTCTCCTTCTCAACATCAATTAGTGTAGCTTGTGCCTCTAGATTCCCCCTAATTTATTCCATCTCCTCATTATTAATTCCATCTCTTTTTGCTACATCATCAACAATCTTCTTAATCTTCTGGTTCATTTCTTTCTCTGTTAACTACAACCAAACCTCTTGATACTTTTCACTTTAGGTACCAAACCTTTTTGTATTCGGATCAATAGGGCTCTTGATCATCTCTTCCACATACTGCACAACCAACTCTGGTATTAAATCATAGCCCATCGGCTAAATCCACATCTGGCTAGGTAAAACTACTTCCATGCAACATTGATCAATCTCAACCATGGAACATATTGAATCTACATATTTCTCTAGTATGCTCTTTAGAATTCTCTCTTTTCTGCATTTTCTTTTGAAACATTTTGAAGTGTCATGAGATTAAAGAATCAATATCATCTTTCTTCTGACTCTAATACATATCATAAATTTGTAATTCCACAAGAATATATTTCTACCAAGCTACATTCATGACTCACAGAAAGAAATTCATCAAATAGAAAAACATATGCACAATCAGGGAACCATACTTAAATATTTGTGACTTATCCCTTTTGATTTTCTCTAGGTTCTCTAGTAGCTTCTTCCTCATGATTTCATAGATGTTGAACTGTACATCCTCCATAAACATCTGGTAAGAAATATGTATTATAGTTACTGAAATGGAATTATTTCCGTTGTTGTGATAAAATTTTTAGCCTAGTAACATAGAAGCAAACTTCACATCCAATTTTATGATATCATTTATTGTCATAACTCTTCTGTCATATTGTGATTTTTTCAACTATTCCACAACCTTCTGCTTAGTCAATTTTAGCACTTGTACCTCTCAAATAGAACTGAATCTAGTTACCTCATGAATCAATTCCTTAGTAATCTTCACCGGTTGATCACCCAACCAAAATAACCAATCATGAATCTTACTCATAACTATATTTATCCATTTTGGGTCATTATAAGTGACCACATATTTTTAGTGTGCTAGGTTAATCTAATTAACCTTCTTAAACTCATCCTTCAATACTCCATTTGAGCACACAAACCTATACTGATAAAATATTTCATAATCACCATGTTCTTCCAACTTGCAATGTATATATGCACAAACTACCTCAATGTGTAACACTCCATCGAGCACATGAGAAAATGTACCTTCAGGATCATCCTACATGGATTTATATGGATGCAATTTTAATTTGTAATGTGGATTCTCAAGAACATTAACAATATATAGAGTATTCATGACTATACCGATGAAATTGACAAGACTTTGCTGAGATAAATACCTTTTACTTCGAACTAGGGTTACTCATGAAATTTGGTTGATATCTCTACATGCTTCTTGATCTCCTTCAACTCAGATGCACACTTGATCTCTAGATAGAAAAGTGTCGAATAAAGTCTCTAAATGCCTTTAAATCATGAAATTCAATATGATTTTCTCAATAAATGCCATTCATACCTAACTCTCCAAAAAGATGCTATAGCTAGTGAACTATGAATCTACTTGTGTTCCTCAAAATGATCATGAAATCTTCTATGGTTCCAATCTTAGCCTCCAAAACTTTATCTCTAACTTCATCTTCAATCGCAATCAAAATTGCCTCAATTCTCAAAGTGCCAAAAGATTTTCTGATAAAACTCCCCTTTAGGTCTTATGACCTAATTTGATGATGAAGAGGGATCTACACCAGAAGTTGGTGAGATCCTTTGAGAAGCATCAATTTGTTCCTTTCTTTCCCAAATCTTTCATTTCCTTTCTTACTTAATTTGGATCAATTTCTTTGTTTTTTTTGTTATTTCTTACACTATTTTTCTCTACCAAATCATTCATTCTCATACCGACATTATTATATCTTCAATTCTTATCTATATGTCCATAATAATTGCACTTGTAACAAATAACTTTCTAATTCATATACCTCTAATTTGTCTGATTAGTCCTCAATTTTCAATTCCTTGCGATATGACCAAAGTTATTACATTTATATAATGTAGGGATGCCTCTACTTGTATTGGGTCTGGATCTAGATCTGCATTATTTAGATCTTTGTCCCTATGTCCAAGCCTATTTCATGTATAACATCTACCATTGAATATTTGTCCAATTGTTTTCTTCAAAGTTGTCACCTTAGGTTGCTCAGTGTGATCTACCTTTTATTCAACAATTTTAGAACATTCTTCTTGTTCATAGCCTAAGACTTTCTTATCTCCATGTTGTCTTTGAATTGCAATCTATTCATCAAGCTTCTCAGAACTAGATCTATTTTTTTCTTGAATTTCTTTGGCAATGGTTAGATCTCTTCTCAATATCTCTTTAAATCTTTCTAGTTCCTGCTCATTATGTTTAGATTCTTCAAGAAAAACCTTCAACTATCCAAATTCACTATTTATCTTGTAGCATTATTCAGTTTTAGCCTTTAATGATTCTTCAAGGGTCTTCCTACCTTTAGTTTCTTTAGTGATCTTGATCGCCATAGACTCCATTTCATTTTTTAGATTGTTTCTCTATTTCACAATCTTCTCATATTCTTTAGGTTGGTCACTGTTAGGTATAGAGTTTTTGCCTTTCTCTGATAGCTGATATACAAGCCATTTTCTCCTATCTCTAGCTTTCCTTAATTTCTCTTTCAAATTTTCAATGAATCCACTAGCTTCTTTAAATTTTTCTTCAAGATCAATAATGCAAGTATTGGCTTTGTCTAGGTTCTCAAGTGAATTCAAAAGATGAATCTAAATACTGCTAGGTGCTGCCATCAAGATCTTCCTCAACTTGTTAAACTTCTTCCAAAGAACTTATCTCTGATACCAACTTTTAAGATTAGGAAGCACCGAGAGGGGGGTGAATCGGTGCAACAATATTATTTAACTTCTTAAAGAGAGACTACAACTTAATACAAAAAGTAAATGCAATTAAATTGATCAAGATACACAACATGAACATCATAACACCATGATTTGTTTTTGAGGATAACCTGGGTAAGGGAAAATCCCTGTTGGGGATGATACCCACAAATATCTCACTACTGTAGTAATAAGTTCTCGGTTAAAGACATAAGTACAATGAGGGGAATGCACTTGCATTCTGGCTTACAACCTAGATCTCATTTCTCAATTACACAAACCAAAATACATCAAGGCTTATAACAAGTTACATAACCAAAATGGACTTGCAGTCTTATACCTAACTGAATGGTAACATGAACAATTTGTATATAGTTCCAATGAAGATCTCAACATAAATCCACACATCTAGCATAATCTCTACTTACTATATTCACATTACTATCTTCTTCTATATATTTTTCCTTTGCAATCAAAACATGATCTTAAATATTAGATCATAAGCTCAAAACTCAAACTATGTCGGCCCAAATAAGGGTAATGAAACATGTAGAAGTCTTCATGCTAAAACAACATCAAAACACAAAATAAAATCTTTCTAATAAAAAAAATTACCATATGATGGTGGATCTATTACAATAAATCACCAAACCATTAACCAAAATTTATTTACCAAGTGTACCAACTCAATTTCTCCAAATTGTTATGTTCTTCCAAAAAAAAATTCAACCCGATATTCCTTAGTGAATATATCATGCATCAGACGACTTCAGAATTCATGATGATCATATTAGACATAATAATATGTCAAAATTCATGTCCTACAATCTCATCCTCTAACTTTCCAAAACCTGTCCAAACCAAACTGATCTTTCTTACTTGTCTCTACCCTGCTTTCAGGTACTTAGACATATACATGTTGATGACAATTATTCAATTGTGTATTGTCAGTGATGTTTACACAAATGTCTAATCCTATCCAAGCACAGTCAGTGTCTGTCGAGATCTCTCAGGCATTGAAGATGACCAAAATGTCTTTTAGTTCTAACCAAGTTCACTCAGGCATTATAGTGTTGTTTGGGCGTTGAAGGATTTTAGTGTTGACCGAGAAAAATAGTTAGTGTCAGTTGACAAATAGTGGATTATATTTTATGGATAATTAGTCATATGCAGCCGAAAGACATGAGTTTTATTATTTATTTGGAAGGATATCAAGGCCAACTTGACAAGGCTTAACATATATATTGTTGGCAAGTTGACTTTACTAAGATTATATGACTAGTTTTGTGTTGTCATTATGGTAACAAAGTCATATGAAGTTTTGATAGTCAGTTCATAAAATTTGAAGATCAGATTTTGGCTAAGTAGAGAAGACAGTGTAGATAGAGATATACCTGATGATCAAAGCACTAGCACATGTGTGAATGAACTCATCATGACTTACGCCTTCATATATAAGCTTGTGGATATAGCATTACACTAAGTCTAGACACGCAACATCAGATATGTTTGTATGATGAAGTTACAGGAAAACTAAGTGCCACAAGCAGTTCATGAGAACAGAGCATGAAGCCGACGACAGGTTTTGATTAGCACATATTAATTTGTTTGTAATGGCTATGCACCTATTTTGATATGTTTGTAATGATTTTATTATCACTCATGTAAAAACGCTTAAGACAATTAACTTGGAAGCATTGTGTATGTTGATTTTGGGCCGACTAAGTATTAGTTTTAGTCACGTCTATTAAGTATGTATGTATACTTAATATGTATTTTGTATTAGAGTGTTGAATGGAAAATAGATAATGGTTACAATTAAGATAGCAGTAAAAGAAGAAGAATCATCATGAGATAAAGCTCTATCAGTGATTAGAGTTTCAGTGCACAAAAGGAACTGATCAAACAAGCAGTGTCATAACAACTGTTCAACTTTTAGATATTGTGAGTATCTGTTATCAGGAGGTTGTAGCCCTCTTATTGAGAAGTGAGCTCTAGTAATGTGCCATCCACCTTTAATAGAGTTTGTAAAAGACTCCTAACAGGTTCATTGTAATCAACATTATAATGACTTCTCCTAACAGGGAAAAGGAACTCTAACAAGTTCATAAGACTAGTGCAATTATTTGTGGGTACTAATTCCCACCAGGGTTTTCCTCTAATTAAGGTTTCCTCGTAAACATATCTTGTGTTATGTGTTATATGTTTTTTCCTTATTTAATTTGATATATATTTATTGGGCTAAGTTTCAAGTTTCTGAAATATAATAAATTGTTGAACATTGATTCACCTCCCCTCCCTCTCAATGTTCCCATTCCTAACAATTGGTATCAGAGATTTGGTTCTCTGAGAGAAGTTTAACCACTTGAGGAGATCATGGACTCAGCAAAATCAAAGACAACTGAGAATCTTGCAGAAGCTAAGGTAGAACCACCTAAAGATGAACACAAACTAGTTAAATGCACTTACTATGCATGTAAAAAACAAGGACATATGGCAAGGGATTGTAAAGAGGTGAGACCTTTCAATGGTTACTGTTACTCATGCAATAAATTTGGTCATAGATCCATACAGTGTAGATCAAATCTAAGAAATTAGACACAACAAAATCAAAGAAGTCAGACTCAGTACAATCAAAGAAATCGATCATAGAAAAATTATCATAACATTATATGTCAGATGTGCAACTACAATGGATACATGGCTAAATAATGCAACATGGTTAATCATGTCAACAAGCCTCCAATTATTTGTCACTCTTGTAACAAGGTTGGACACATCTCAAGGTTTTGCTAATCTAGAGCGCAAAAACAAGGAAGACCTAATAAGTCTCAATGATCTCTATTTGAAGAATCTGGAGAAGTCAAGTTTGTGAAATCTATAAAAGATTCGGGCAAAATATGGGTTGAAGTAAAGAAAGATGATGGTGTTGACAAAGTGGTAGATGCATCCATAGTGGATGCAACTTCTACTTTTGGATAGATGACCCTCATGGTCATAGGGGGAGCTAGACAAGCTCTAAACCCCTGAGCGGTAGGTATACTCACCTCTGAGTATGCACCTTCAGTTTTATGATCTTGGTACCATTTTGATATAATATGCAAGAACGCAAGGTTCTAAGTGAAGCAAGAACTAAATTTGGAATTCACAATGGAAACCATGTTACGACAACAAGCATTAATTGCAGTAACTCATTTATAAGTCACTAAAAGATCTAATGTCTTCACTTTTACATTTGAGATCGAGAAGTTGGAGAGCACAGGAGATTCAAGCATCTTAGTATTGAATAATTACCATTGGTTGGTTAGAAAAGTCCATTGCAGTTATAACAGAACCCTAGCGCGAATGTGTCATTTTTGAATATCTATGAAACCCTATTTAAGCGAGCTACAAATAAGTAATGGTAACTCCTATAGTTTTTGACATCTCTAAGAAGAAGAGATATGTGTTTAAGAAGCATCCTTTCAAGTCAGTTTTGGATGATGTTGAAGGGGCATTTTCCAAGACTCCGTTAGGAGTCGTACATGTTGAGGATATATGCACTTACATTTACTGTAAGAAGGATTCTATTGGTGATAACAACATAATGATGCTCATGGAATCTATGATTAACCCTGACTACTCATTCAAGGATGAATTCTCACATCTCTCAGATAACCCTATCTTTGAGTATACAAATGCGCTTGAGTTCTATGAACCAGAATGGGTAAAATTTATACTCAGTAGGATTCATGATGATCTATTTTGGATTGGTGAATTTCCTATATGTATTACTTCTGATCTCATTCATGAGATGACTTGACTCTCTAAGGTCGGTCATGTTCTTCCCACTGGAAAGGATGTCAAGAAACAGGTTGAGAAGGCATGCTTATCTAGGAGTGATAGGTGTGGAATGACTGTTGATCCTATTATGGAGAAAGACATCAAAATCATCACCATGATACTTGGTTACAATTTTCAGCATGCAAGCAAACAAAATAGTGTATTCGTAGCTACAGTTCTAGCAGCAATAAGGATGGTAAGAGATAACACTCAATATAACTTTTGTGAGATATTATGCGCATAGCTAATTGAGAATATTAAAGCTATCAAGCATGACAAAAGAAAAATATTCAGATTTGGTTCCTTGATTATATACATGTACTTCCACATTGTTGGTAAGGTTTCTAATCTTTACCTAGATAGAAGAAAACCTACCTTGTCTCAAATTTCATTGAAAGCTACATCTGAAAATAGTATAAAGGATTCTATGGATATGGAGATCAAGAAATTCAGAATTAAGATGCAGAAGAGGTTCAAAATACCTTAGAAGATAGTTGAGAAATACAAGGACACTATAAGCTTTATGGTAGAAACAGATTTTACATGCATGGAAGTAGTTGAGCCAAGAACCAAATGGATTCACCCACTTGGTTATGAGGTAGAAGAACATATTCTGGAAGGATATGCAAAATTCCTTCTATCTGTGCCTAAAGATCCAAATGAGCCTAGATGGGGCACATATAGAGAAAATACAAATCAAGTTGATTCTATCCTATATAGTGTAGATAATAGGAGGAAAGCATCAAGGATTACCTCTAACATTCTGAAAGTTCATGGTGTCACCCGAGAAGACCTAGATAAAGCTAGGGAAGCTAAAATTTCTAGAGAACTCAAGCAAACACCTACAGAAGTCAAAATTGAAAAATATGATGATATCCATAAGAAGAAAAGGAATAAGTCTGGTGAGAGCATATTTGCGCCCTCTACTACTATTGACCTAGAATCCTCTCTACCTTCTATGCCAAGCAAGCTGACTAGAAGAAGGAAGAAATTCCCACAAGCCACCCATCCTCAAGGAAAACTCAAAGAAAAGTAAAGAATACTCAAGCTCCTCCTATGGTAGGATTCAGACCTAGTCTTGAAATCTTGAGAAACATAATCATTAATGAAGGATGATTAGATTCAATTGCAAATGTCTATGATAAATAGCAAGAGATTGATAAATCAGAGATATATTCTATGATTATCTTACATATGATCAAGTTCAAAAGGTTATTTTTTGAACTTAAGACAGTCATTTCAGATAAATTATGGAACATACTTGACTTATTAAAAAGACAAGCCATAGAAGAGGATATGAGGATTAGAGAAGAAACATTAGATAATATTCTCCCTATTTTCTCACATGATGAGAAGGAGATGCTATTAGATCTGGTAAAACCTCATCTAAGAACTAAGACAAGAACTCTACACATTAAGAATAAAGAGTATGAGTTGGTTGGAAAGGAGACTGAAAAAGCATTTGAGCAAGTGTTTTTGGATAGAAACATGTATTCATGAATGGTTCCTACAAATAAAGTGACTCCAGTTACCTACAAGCAAGAAAAATAATCAAATATTCTAAAGGTACCCATGACAGGTCCACAGGATTCTGCACCCAAAGTATTGTCACCTTCTAATACAGTCAAAGATTCAGATGAAACCATTATGATAAATGATGTTAAGATAACCATGTTAGCCTTAGATAATGAATTGAATAAGTTTGAGGAAGCCTTTGTGAGTACTGTAACCACCTGAATTTGGTCTGTTGCAACTATGGACCCTATTTTCCCTAAGTGTGATCATACCCTCGATTATGTCCAAATGACCCTATTACTGCTTGGCATAATTCTTCAAATCAATTTAATATCCTAGGTGATTTTTATCACTAAAATATATTAACTATTATAGCCATATAATTCAAATCAATTTCGACCAATCAAATCAAACCAAAATCAAATATGTCTATAGTATTTAATTATAAAGGAATTAAATAAAACCCTAAATCAAATACCCACTTGCAAAATAACCCATTCCCCTAGCCTATTTAATTTAATTAAAATGGCTATAGTCCCCTAATTATTAAAATGCAATTTCATTGTTTAAATAATTAATTCCTATATTTCTAAATGAATTAAATAAATTTATTTCATTTATTAATATTCCCTCAAACCCCAACCTAACCTATCTCAACCACTTCTACCCTAGGTTCTAAC
>MU228520.1:1346590-1357717 GCA_018584345.1 Thuja plicata | reverse complement strand
AGTTCAATCATTTAATTGCTTTTGGATTCAGTAATTGAACAACTCAAACTCATTAAATCATTGTGGTAATTGAACAAGACAAATTTCCCTTTTTCAAAGCTTTCTATTTTCTTTAAAATAGGAATCACTTAAAACAAGCTCAACATAGCTTGGGGGAAATAACCTTGTTTATAGTGCTTGAGGAGAAAATGGCATGGACTAGGAGAGTATACTCTACTTCTTTTGAAGAATCAGAAATCTAGAACTCCTAAGCTCGCCAATCCTGGTTACCGATATTTTTAACAGTAGAGGGCCTGTCGGTTGAGGAAAAAATCTCCCGAGAATGACCCAAGTGAGGACAGGTCTTATGCCGACCCTTCCAACTCACTATAAATAGTTTCTTCCTTGTAGGCCAAAGCCTCGGAAGACAAAACTAGTTTTGTTCTTGGAATTTTGATATCATTCCTTGAACATATTAGGGTATATATAGAGCGAAGCAACTTGAATCTTTCTTGTGAGACTATATATATTTAGGTACTCATAGGGCTATACGCCTCAACTTTGCCTTGTGCAATTCTATGGGGGACAGTTTCGAATGGATTGCCCAATAATCTACAACACATTCAACTGAAAGAATTCCTAATTCATCCCTGAAAGGGTGATAATCTTTGTGCAAGGCAAAAATTAATTGCCCCAAGACACTCATCATATCATGCCCTCACTTGCGTTTGGAGTCGGCTAATACAACATCATGACTGGAGCCATTGCGTGCTTGGTGATGGTTGTATTCTGATTAGCATTTGAGTGTGTACCTAAGTCAACGAGCAAAGATTTTCATCCTCCACCTAGAGAATAGGAAAAGATGTGTGTTTGATTCATCCCTTTAACAATGCAAAACTGTCTGATGTGTCAAAAAGATCACTAAAAAGATAAGCTCCTCACAATAATCAATAAATTTCATAACCTAGAGTACAAGTGTTTTTCACGCTCTACAAATCCTCTCGGTGCAATTTGAAAACAAACAACTTCACGTTCCTCAAAAGAAAATTTTTCATAATGGACCAAAACTGACAAAACCTTCATAAAATTGCATCCCATTTTTTCTAAGTCGTATCTGGTATTTAGGATCATATCTAGTGCATTGGATCGTATTTGGTCAAACATATAGTCATATCCATTTTTTAGGATCGTATCAAGGATTTAGGATCGCATCTAGTTCTGTCAGAGGATCGTATCTAGGAGCTCACAGTCAGGACAGTGGGTATTTCTAGCAGCTTTCCCTAGGAAGTCTCAATTTTTTTAGGTACCCTTTTTTCTCTTTGGCTGGTCCCTACTGTCTCTTCCGGTCTCCCTACTGTTGTTTTTAAAACACTTTCAAAATGTCTACCTTGCATGCTTAGTCAGTCTTTCATGATCAGTTCAATATGTGTGGTCTACCCATTCTCTATCAAACAAACTTGGTTCCCAGCTCACTATCAGGGCATTCTAACCCTCTGACACTGGAATCATTTACATCCACCAACAAACAAACAGTTACTTCTACTTAGACACACCCACTTGAACGATCTGGAATCCTTGCTTGCACTATTGGAAAATGTTGACAAAGTTGAGAAACAAACTTCACGATTAACACAAGACGCAACAAGTACACAACCAAAGGATTAGAAGTGCCTCCTAAAACACCAAACTTCCAAGGAGAAACTTCTTGCAATTCCCTGTTTGATCGTGATTCACCTCAAATGGGTAGCAAAACTAATGATTGGAGTAAGGCCTTTGAGGGTTATGATGATGGAAAACAAGCACAATCCGTAGGCACAGAGGAGGAAGAAAGACCTAGGTTTGAACGTAATCTGTTTGGGTTAGATAGTGACGAAGAGATCCTTGAAGATGAATATGAGAAGCTTAAACAAAGTAAAAGAGTCCATAAGCTATTGGAATGAATAATTGGAGATGACAAGGAAAAATACTTCCTCCATTTAGCATCCACGGGTGTCAAATTACCCCAAGATTATGATGTGAATGATCTCAAAGAAAAGGAGGTACCAAACCCCATATCCATCCTTACTAAACAGCTCAATCAAATGCAAATAGAGCTCACAAACCTCAAACAAGAGAAGGATAAACCAAAAACAAAATACTCTTTGGACGCCATTTGTCCATTTCCTTTCAACAAAAGTATCACTATGGTCCTGTTTCCTCCTAATGTGGCAAGACCAAAATATGACAAGTACACAGGGGAAACTGATCCACATGATCATGTGAGAGAATTTTGTGCTCTTAGCATTGAGTACATGCATGAACCCACTTACCTCATGTGACTGTTTCCATGAAGTCTAGGAGGAAATGCCATGGAGTGGTTTTCAAAATTGAATACTAAAGTCAAAACATTCAAGGAGTTAATGCAACGGTTCATTCAGCATTACTCCTACAACATCCAACATGATGTCACCATGATGGATCTATGTAACACCAAGCAGAAAATGGGGGAATCCTTTACACACTTCCTACAAAGATGGAGGAATATCTTTGCACAATATTCAAGAGTCATCCCTGAAACAGAAAAGATGGAGATCTTTGTTAATAATCTCATACCTGAATTGAGCTATGCTCTACAAATGCAAGATTCTCCTAGCTTCGATAGGATTAGGAATGCTCTCTATATCGAAGAAGTCATGGTCAAAAAGGGGGAGATTACCCTACAAAATGAGAGCAAAGGTAGTAGCTCCAACTCCAAGCCTAAATGGTGGAAACAAAATAAAAATGTTGTCAATGATAGAGTGGTTGATGCTTCTAACATTAATTCCAAAACTGAAGCATTCAATCTGACCAATGGTATGCAAGCAAGTAAGGAAGCTAAAATAACACCTCCCATTCTCAAAACCAACAATGATAATGACAAAGGACGAGCTTGGAATTCAAAACCCCAAAGAACATTCACACCTTTGGGAGAACCTCTTGAGACCATTTTAAAGACATTGGTGGATAACAAAGTCCTTACGATTCTCGATTCTAAACCTTGGGAACCAATGGTCAAACCTAGATGGTGGGATGATAACTCTTACTATGTCTTCCACAAAAACAAGGGACACAAGACAAATAATTGTCTCAAGCTCAAGCACGTTATCCAAGACCTCATTGAAGGAGGTAAGATCAAGGTGGGTGGACACACTATGAGTGAAGATCACATAGCCTTTAACAAACCATTCCCTAATTATAATCAAGGAGAAACATCTAAAGGGAAAGGTAATGAGGTAAACTACACCTATTCCAAGAATGACAATGTGATCAATATGCTCAACATTAAAAATGAATTTTTCAACATGGTCACCATCAAAGGAGCCTCATCCTCCACAAACACTGTAACCCAGAGCCAAGCATAGATTACGATCAAGGGACCTCCAAAAATGACATCCACACCCAAGGTTCCTATTATCACTATTCCTAAACCAGGAGAAAAACATGTGGTCACTATCCCTGGAGTGAAATATGAATTGGTAGACCAATTGTAAAGAACTGCTGCCAAAATTTCCATCTTCGAATTACTCAAAATATCCACGGTGCATAGAGAAATCCTAGAACAAGCTCTACACGCTGCTAATGTTCCAAAGGATATAGATATAGACAAATTCTGAGTGATGGTCAATCACATCTTAGCGCCACATTACCTCTCTTTTTCTAAGGAGGATGACAAATCATTGATCCATCCACACAATCAACCCCTCCATATCAAAGTTCTTATTCATAAATCTCGTGTTAGATATGTGTTGATAGATGGAGGTGCCTGATTAAATATCTGTACACTGGATCTTGTTAGGAGGCTAGGCCTCTCAGAGAAAACAACTGAATCTAGAAATAAAATAACCATCAAAGCATATGATGAGGAAGAAAGATCCTCCCAAGGTATTATTTGTCTACCCATTAGAGTTGGACCGATTGAAAGAGATGTTATATGTCAAGTTATGGATCTACCACTAGCCTACAACATTCTACTAGGGAGACCATGGATCCACGAGATGCAAGCTATACCATCCACTTATCATCAATGCATCAAGTTCTCACATAATGGGGTAGAGGTGACAATTCCTGCAGATGCCAACTATGCTTGCAACAATATTAAAGCAGGTAGCATGATCCCACACAACAAGGAGGCTATGGATGCAGTTACCCCTAAAACTACCAAAGACATGGTCATGAAGGGCTTTAGAAAAACATTGAAACTTCAAGAAACAGGTATGGGAGAATACAAGTTGGACCTGACTCCCTCCCTAACAGAGCTTCCAGTATCACCAAGATCCTATGAAAAACCATCATCAATATTCACACCTCTCACAGTCTAGGAACCAAAAGTACATAAGGCTACTGGTATGATAAAGGCCTCCACATCTTCTTCAGATAATATAGAAGAACAGGCAGTCTTAAATTGGCTTTACAAAGGAGAACCAGTGGAATCTAAGGTCAAAAATGTAAAGATATCCCCATAACAGTATGGAAAGGGATATGATTTCCTCAAACAAATGGGATACAAAGGAAAAGGACCTCTAAATGACACAGGATGAGGGATCATTGAACCCACACCCATGAAGTTCTTCCTCAACAGAGATAAACTAGGATTGGGCTTTAATACTCAATCCAACAAACCTACTTCAAAGCAGAGTCCACCTTCTAAAGTAATAAGTGATAAAATAGATGAAATAGTATCAAAACCATGGCTTTATGAGAGATTGCTACATCTTGGTACAGAGAATCCTAAATATCAACGAGAACGCTACATACCTAGTTTTGAGGTACCATAGGATCTTCATACTCCTTTATTAGAACAACTGCCCATTCAAGAGGTAGGAGACACCATAGCTACAATCACTCAAGAGGAACCCCGACCAAAAAAATTTACATCCTAACTGGGGGCAGTTGGTCACCATTACACATGTCCTAGATCTACCTCACTTTGATCTACATGCAACTAACCGAGTCCATCAAATAAACATTGCTGAATATTTGAACAGATCTGATGATGATGTCACAGACTCTCATGACTATGAGTATGATCGGTTATCTATTGCTTCTGAAGAAATTGGCATAGACACAATTCACATGTTTCCAGCTTCTGCAGCTCCTAGTAGATGACCTAACATTCCTTTCAATGACACTGATCCTCCTGAAGCAGAAGAAGAGTTCCTTCCTCCAATCATTGACGGAGACACTGGTGAATACATAACTCTATGAGAATTTCATAGGCTACAAGCAAGAAGCCTCCTCCTACAAAGAGATGATGACGAGTTATCTACTAATGAGTCACTAGAGTTTGATCCATATATAACTAACAACGATCCTTTTAACAATGATCTCTCTCTTATAGATCTAAACATCAAAGATATTAACTTAACAGACTGTGTCATGTCGATTAATAGTTTTGATGCTAATACGATGTTGTCCTTCTTAGAATCTGACTCCCTAAAATTGGTACTTCCAGACCTAATCGACTGGACTGAAACAAATCCTACACCTGTGCCTCACTTTCCCCATGACCACTCCCTAGCTTGTTATCTTAATGCTTGTGAACCTTACCCTTCTTCCACCAATGCAAGGAGTGAGAACATGTCACAGGAGGATATCAAGTTTCTTAGTCACAAATTGAAAAATAAAAACAAAAAGCGGACTGATCGTGAAAACCACTTTGTGGCAGTATCAGATCCCAAAATAGTAAAGAAAAAAGATGTATCCGATGGTAAAAACCTCTCAGAGGTGCCAAAGGATGAGATTCTTGATATCCTTCTGGAACACTTTCAGGAAAGATCTTTGGTATTAATTGAACCAACACAGCCAATGAACTTGGGCACTATTGAAGATCCTCAGATAGTTCATTTGGCACAATCTTTATCAGAAGATGAGAAGGTATAGTTTTGATGCAGGAGCATCCTGGGTGTAAGGGCAATCTTGCATCACCCAAAAATATTTTTGTTTGCTTTTCAATAAGGGCTACCTTGTGCAGAGCTGCTATTTATGGAAACTTGCTATTTTTAGTAAGTTGGTCATACAATCTCGAAATGTTCTGATTTTGCATGTGGAGGTTCATCTCAGTCATATCATCCTGCCAGTAAAGTTTCATGGCTAGATCAGGTCTAGTTTTAAAGATATTGAAAATTTTTGATATTGAAAATAGGGTACAGAAACTTTGAGCTCAGTTTTGAAGGCTTTAGAGGCCCCGGATGAGGTCAAAACATTGATTAAATCAAGCATTGTAGAGCGCTTCGTGGCATTTCTGAAATGGGGCTATAATAGTCAATCGAGTCAACTGGGGATGACTTATGGTCTCCGGAAGTTGGGCCACCTGAAATAGCAGAAAATAATTTTCCTTCAAAATTTTTGGGTTTCAAAAGTTATTTTGAGCCGACTTTGATGTACTAAAATAAAAAAATAAAATAATTCTAAGTTTGGTCGGCCCTAAGGGCTAAATTTATGGAACCTTCTCGGGTGGTGGAAATTGCCTATATAAAGAAGGCCCGTAGTGTTGTCTTAGGTAGTTCGGGACAGTTCTTGGTAGATCTGGGTAATAATTTGAGGCTTTGTCCTACTGAATATTGTAAGGGGAATGCCCATGTGGCTTTGCATATTGTAATTTTGAAAGCTTGTAATTCCACATTTGTGGAGATAATAAGAAGCCCATTTTCTGTTCTTGCAAATTGTTGTTGCTTCTCTATTTTTGTTATGTGTTTGTGGTATTAAGGGGAGCACCCCTTCATCAAGTTCATAGATTTCCTGAAGGAGAAGAAGATCAACTTTGCATGGTCTTACACTAATATGCTAGGGTTGGATCCTAATCTCATTATGCACCACTTATCTATAGCTCTCGGGATCAAGCCCGTGAAAAAAAAACTCAGAAAAATGCACCCTCATGTTGCATTACTGGTGAAAGCAGAATTAAAAAAGTTGTTAAAAGCCAGATTCATTCGAGTCATTGCCTATGCAGCTTGGATCTCCAATGTGGTCCTTGTTTCTAAATCTGAAAAATCTATTAGGATCGGTACAGACTTTAGAGACCTCAATAAAGCATCTCTGAAGGATGACTTCCCTATACCAAATATTGACATGATCATAGACCTTACAGCTGGCTACCAGATGTATTCCTTAATGGATAGATTCTTGGGTTATAATCAAATCAAGATCACCCCTGAGGACCAAGAGAAAACTACATTCAGATGTGCATGGGGTACATTTTGCTGGAACGTCATGCCATTTGGGCTAAAGAATGCCGGTGCAACATATCAAAGAGCTATGACAACAATATTCCATGACATGATGCACAAGAACATGGAGGACTATGTTGATGACACACTAGCTAAATCCAAAGAAAGAGATACTTATATTGCTGATTTGAGAAAGATATTGGATCGAATGGAATAGTTCCAACTCAGGCTCAATCCAAAGAAATGTGCCTTTGGGGTCCAATCAGGCAAACTCCTAAGATTCATAGTATCAGCAAAGGGAATTGAAGTAGATCCTGCAAAGGTAAAAGCTATTCTAGAGATGACTCCTCCATGTAATATCAGTCAAATGAGGACACTACAAGGGAGACTCCAGTCTATTAGGAGATTTATGTCTTAACTTTCCAATAAGGAACAACCCTTTACTAAGCTACTACATAAAGGGGTTACATTCAACTGGGATGAACACTGTGAAGCAAACTTCAGGGAATTGAAGGCGTACCTAGCTGCTCCACCTATTCTTATGGCACCTATTCATGGAAAACCTTTGCTCCTGTACATTTTAGCTATAGCTACATCACTCGGAGTATTACTAGCACAAGAGGACAAAATAAAGAAAGAGCATGCTATATACTACATTAGTAGAACTTTAGTCGCTTATGAGCTCAGTTATAGCATTATTGAGAAAGCATGCTTAGCGGTTGTCTTCACATCACAAAAATTGAGACACTACATGCTCTCGCATATAGTCAAGCTCATTGCTAAAATTGATCCTCTCAAGTATCTATTAAGCAGAACAACATTAACAGGCCGCTTGGCAAAATGGGTCCTCATTCTAAGTGAGTTTGACATTGAGTATGTTGAACGAAGATTTATCAAAGGACAAGTACTTGCAAATCAACTGGCTTATTCACCACTCTAGGATGAAGCACCATTGCTAATTGAATTTTCTGATGAAACAATCATGCATCTCAACAAACATTCATGGAAGATGTACTTTGACGGGTCATTTACTCAACAAGGATCTAGAGTAGGGGTTCTCTTCATTACTCCACAAGGATATAAAATTCCCAAATCTTACAAATTAATGTTTCCATGCACCAACAATATCTCAGAATATGAAGCATTGGTCAATGACCTCAAACTCGCCATAGAATGGAAGATCATTGAGCTCCACATATATGGTGACTCCCAACTAGTTATCAATCAAATCAATGGGGAATATCAAACAAGAGATGAAAAATTGATGCCCTACAAGAAACTGGTTGATGATTTGAAGAAATACTTTGTCTTCGTCACCTTTTAGCAGGTACCAAGATCAGAGAATAAAGCTGTAGATGCTATGGCTACCTTGGCATCCATGTTACAACTAGAGGAACATTAATTCTTCTATGAGTTCTTGGTGGAAGAAATATCCTATCCTGCATTTGCCAATCCAAAATACCAACTAATCAGTGCCTTAAATACTCCAGATCAATCCTGCTATGCCAATATTATTGCCTATTTTTCAGACCAAACTGTTCCCGCCAATCTATCTAGAAATGAGAAAAGATCTCTGATTAGGACAACATCACATTACGTCCTCATAACTAACAACCTATATTGACGTAGTCTCGATGGTACACTTCTTCAGTGTTTAGAACTAGAAGAGTTTGATCTAGCTTTAAAAGACATCCACGAAGGTGTATGTGGATCACACTCGAATGACTTTTCATTAGCTAAAAAACTGCTCAGAGTAGGCTATTATTGGCCTACAATGGAGAAAGATGCTATTCAATTTTCCAAAGCATGTATTAAATGCCAAACACATGGAAACCTCATCCATGCTCCTGCCAGAGAGTTGATACCTTTCATAACACATTGGCCATTCCAGCAATGGGCCTTTGACTTGGTTGGACAGATATATCCCAACTCTTTAAATGGGCACAAGTTCATCATTACAGCCACTAAGTATTTCACAAAGTGGGTCAAAGCCATGCTGCTAATCAAAGCCACTGGCAAACAGGTGGCTATCACTAATACATTTGGTACCAAATTGCAATGGCAGTGCCATTGCAGTTTTTCCATCACAACCTTATCGTTGTCGCAATTGCGACGATAGACCGTCGCAATTGCAACGACGACAAGGTTGTGACAGAAAAACTGCAATGACATTGTCGTTGCAATTTGGTACCAAATGTATTAGTGTATGTTCATTCTGAACTACATTATTTGTAGATATGGGATACCCTCTTCAATTATGACAGACAATGGGGGCCAATTTAAAAACCAAGAAATTGATGACCTCTGTGAACAGTTTCACATTACTCAACATTGCTCTTCGATCTATTATCCTCAAGGTAATGGATAGGCCGAGACATCGAACAAAAACATTCTCAAGATTCTACATAGAACTGTAAGCAAGTCTGGCAGAGACTGGCATCTACAACTGAATCCGGCACTATGGGCCTACAAAACAAGCATCAGAACACCAACTGGAGCCACGCCATTTTCTCTAGTCTATGGTGCTAAGGCAGTACTACCTATTAAGGTTGAAATCCCATCTTTGCAGATATCTTTACAAGGACTGGTTACTGATGAGCAGTACCACATTGATCGGGTCAATTCTTTGGACCTACTAGATGAGCGTAGAAAACAAGCATTCGATCACCTCAAAGTGTAGCAAGAAAGAATGTCCAAAGGTTACAACAAGAAGGTTAAACCATGCAAGTTTGAGGTGGGAGACCTTGTCCTGAAAGAGAATCCTAAGAACCAGCCTAATAGAGAGTAGAAAGGAAAGTTTGAACCTAACTGGCTGGGACCTTATGTTATTACTACTACTTTTGGGATTGGAGCTTATCATTTAGCTACACCTTAGGGAGACGTTCTTCCAGATCCTATCAACATGCTACATTTGAAGCAGTTCTACGCTTAATGTTCGGCTAGCAGAGCCTGTACAACAAAAAATTCTTGCAAAATACCAAAAACATTCAGAAAATTGGTCTTGAAGAAATCCAAAAATAGTGGAAAAGGTACTACAAAATGGGTATCCTTGGTGAAAACCTAGTATACAGGCACCTTGATACTACAAAAACATTCAAAAAAATAAAAAAGAAAAAGAAAAAAAATTGAAAAAGAGAAAAGTGCCTTGATGAGCATCTAGTAAAATAGGCATCTTGGTAGAAAGAAAAAGATCTTGCCAAGTGGTGAAAACCTGGCAATCAGGCGTCACTTGTGTTCTGCACTCCATCTATCAATGCGCTACTGATACCAAGCCTTCATAATTTTTCCTGTGCTTGTACGCTGACTTCATTTTTCTACATGACTATCTTATCCTCGTTTGGGATTTGTCTATCTTTATGTCTTAGGAATAAGTCATTCTGCACTGGGGGCATCTTTATTAGCATAGTCAGTTACAGTTGCTAGGTTTCTCTAGGATGGTTTGCCTCATGAACACAAAGTTTCTGGACACATGCAAAACAATGTCACTTCCTCAAAAATAGAGGTGTCTTTTGACGACATGGGACATGACATTTAAAACACTCAAATAGCATTCCTACAAAGCCGTATTGGATCAAAAACATGAATGAATTATCCTATCAAGGCACAGACATGGAACACCATATTGCTTATATTCTAATTTTCTGATTGATGAATCTTTACTCTGTTTGACATATGGATGAACAAAGTACTACTTAAACACACAGTTTTCTATTGGTTTGATTATGATTATTTAGTGTCCTGATGATTTTTTCAACTAGGGGCATCTAAGTAATTATAAATTTTATCTGATTAATTCTCAATTGATGATTTGTTGTGTCTTCTTAGTTACTCAACGACGTCTGTGCAAAGACAAAGAGTCACAAGGATAGGAGGCATAATGTTTTCTTGATTTTCTGTGTATGGTGATTGTTTCAAATGATCCTATAAATTTCACCTAACTTGGATGTTTATGGTAAGAGCTGCC
>MU228520.1:1320629-1341430 GCA_018584345.1 Thuja plicata | reverse complement strand
TATTAATGCCTTGGGCATTAATGGATCTTACATCTTCATTTATGAGTCTTCTAATTCATAAATGAACCTTGTCCCCCCTCTCTCTCTCCCATTCTTCTATAAATAGAAGCCTGTTTTGAGAGCAAATAAGCCTTCATTTTTAGATTAAAATCACATTGTTATGCTATTGAATTCATCTTAGAATCATATTCCATACTTTTACATTGTTTTAGTTTCATCTTTTAAAGCTAGATTACATGCTTTTTCATCTTTTTAGCTTAAATTTGAATTAAATCCTTCATATTAGAATAGTATTGGTCACTGATTTATAGCATATTTTGAGGGCTAGTATGTTATGAATTACACTCTTTCTAATTAGAAGGCAATAGGTCAGTTTTAGTGGGTTTTGCATGCTTTTCTAACCCTTTTGGACTAATATAATGACTTATTGAGTGTTTGTGTTGTTCTCAACAGGTTCCCGAATACACACACACAAGTACTAAAGAAGATGAGACATTATGCACCGATAAAGATTCTTCGCAGCAAGAACAAGTTCCAACTGAAGAAACAATAGGTCATGATAAAGAGAAAAAGGATGAACCTAATGAACTACCCTCTGTTGATATTCCAGTGAAAAGTGAATGTATGGATGTGAGTCAAAATGAAATAGTCACTCCATCTATCAATCCATCAATATCATTGTTGTCAAGTTTGACCCCTGACACAACAAACCTAGATGCACGGGGAGAAGAAGATTTGATCAAAATAAGTTTATTGGCCATGGAGAAAGCTAAAGAGAAACAAGTAATGAGAAATCCTCTCTTTCTTGAATCAATCAGAATTTTGAACAATTTAGTGTCGGCAGATAAGAAATTGGCAAATATCTAATCAGTTGATGATGTCAATAGTATCTTGAAAAGCTTCAAAGAAAATTTCACAAGTCTAGTAGACTCAGCTACTAAAATTGTAGAAGACAAGTAAAAAAAGGAAAGGTTGGATGAATTAATAAATAACTTCTCATTAGATCTTAACTCATTGAAGATTGGTCAAGCAATTCTAAAAGAGTTAACAGCAAAAGGAAGAAAAGTGATAGCTAACTATATGGATAGAGGTAAGCTTACTTCATAACATACAAAGAAGATTGAGGAAGCAGAACCATAATAAAATTAGTTGAAGTCTCTTCTCAAGACATCAATGTCTGTAACAACATCTATCAAGGGCAGTTAGATAAAATTGAGAAAACTAAGATAGAGATTAGCAAGATAAGGACTAGACAAATACAACTGAGAAATGCACTTCCGCCCTCCTTAGTTGTACTGAATGAGAATATCAAGAAGATTGATGCAACTATTGTAACATATGATCAAGGCCCCTGCATGGATCTAATAAAGATGGAGAAACTCACCTATGCATTATGCACCCATCTTCAGATGTTTGATGCACTCAAGGTGTTTTGGCCGCAAGAAGTCAAAAACCTGCAGATTGCATATCCAAATGTGTACTCTGAGTAAGCACTTAGAGATTTTCCTTTTTTGGCACCTTTGTCATTAATGTCAAAGGGGGAGTATAGTGTATAAAGAAGCATAGTGTATATAGCCAAAGTTAAAACAATATGAGGAGATATATCAATATAAGTACAATTTTTTTTATGAAGTAAAAGTTCAGTAACTTGGACACATTACTTTGTTGCCATTAATGACAAAGGGGAAGATTGTTGGCAAGTTTACTTTACTAAGATTATATGACTAGTTTTGTGTTTTCATTATGGCAATAAAGTCATATGAAGTTTTGATAGTCAGTTCATAAACTTCTAAGATCATATTTTGGCTAAGTATAGAAGATAGTGCAAACATAGATATACTCGATGATCATAGCACCAACGCACGTGTGAATGAACTCATCTTGACCTGTGCCTTCAAACATAAGCTTGTGGATATAGAATTACACTAAGTCTACACATGCAACATCAGATATGTCTGTATGATGAAGTTACAGGAAAACTAAGTGCCACAAGTAGTTCAGCAGAACAGAGCATGAAGCCGACTACAAATTTTTATTAGCGCACCTATTTTGATATGTTTTTAATGATGTTATTATCACTCATATAAACCCACTTAAGCCAATTAACTTGGAAGCGTTGCATATGTTTATTTTGGTCTGACTAAGTATTACTTCTGGTTGCGTCTATTGGGTATGTGTATATACTTAATATGTATTTTGTATTAGAGTGTCGGATGGAAAATAGATAACGATTGCACATAAGATAGCAGTAAAAAAAGAAGAAATAGTATGATATAAATCTCTACCAGTGATTAGAGTTTTAGCATACAAAAGGAACTCATTAGACAAGCAGTGTCATAACAGCAGTTCAACTTTTAGATATTGTGAGTATCTATTATCAGGAGGTTGTAGACTTCTTCTTATTGAGTAGTGAGCTATGGCAGTGTGTCATCCACCTTTAACAGGGTTTGTAAAAGACTCCTAATAGGGTCATTGTTTCTCAGCATTATAATGACTTCTCCTAATAGGGGAAAGGAACTCTAACAAGTTCATAATACTAGTGCAATTATTTGTGGGTACTAATTCCCACCAGGGTTTTCCTCTGATCAAGGTTTCCCCGTAAATATATCTTGTGTTATGTGTTATATTCTTTGCTTATTGAAATTGATATCTATTTATTCAGCTAAGTTTCAAGTTGTTGAAATATAATAAATTGTTGAACACTGATTCACCCCCCTCTCTTAGTGTTCCCATTCCTAACATATATAAGGTCAAGTTTGGATTGAGTGAGATAATAGTGGTGATGTGGAATTGCATGTGAAGTGTGATATGAAGAGTGAGGGAAAAATCAGATGGGATTCTAATTGAGGAAATAATATAGAGGACTAAAATAGAATATCTTATTAGTGAGGATCAAGTACTTAATCCATAACAGAGATATGAATCAGCAAAGATAGTTTTTTATCAAAACAGGTCAATCCATTGTTACTCTCTAACAATTGTAGCAATAATAAAAATCTGTTAACAGAGTAGACTTAACAGTCTTTTATAAATCCTCTAACAAGGTGACATTTCTATATTGAAGTGTTTGAAGACCTCTCACAAGTCCACTCCTTATAGGGTGATTAAATCCTCTAACCGGGTCACACCTAATAGTGTGTTATTGTAACCTTTAACAGGGTTGGCTCCTAATAGGGCTCACTTTAGAAGAGTGAAAAATAGTGACTAGCTGCTATTGGTGGTTTTTTCCATATTGGTTTTCCATGTTAAATCTTGGTGTTATCTATGTATATTTCATTTTCTTTATGGTTTATGTTTCTACAATTAATTACTAAAGATAATAAAATTTAATATCTTAAGATTTGCTATGCTAACCGAATGATAGTGAAATAACTATGTTAACCGAGCAATAGTGACTAATTTGTTTAAGACATTTAAGGGACTCGGATTTGTTTTTTGAGTAACTGACTCACCCCTCTCCTCTTAGTTACTCAACCCATTTCCAGCAATTGGTATCAGAGCTACAAGTGCTTATAGGGGAGGTTTAAAGGCCTAAGCTAAAGATCAGAGATGTCTTCCAGAAGGGAGATCCCTAAGCTCAACAAGGACAACTTCACTACATGGAAATATTTGATGAGGATACATCTATCTACTATTTGAGGTACTGGTTTTCAATTCTTGGATCACAAGTATGTGGAACCATCGAGACCTATGTCTATGGATTAGATGGTGGAAATGAAGTATCACAACATAATGATGATTGATATAGCCTTTGCACTCAGCTATTCTAAATTTGATGAAGTCAAGGACTGCCCTACTGCCTTTGATATGCAGAAAAAAGTACATGATATCTATGGAGGAGATGAAAATGTAAAGAGATCCAAAGAATAAAGTCCCCGAGGTCAGTTTGATATGATGAAAATGAAAGAAGGAAAAAAATTACAAAATATAGTGAAAGAATCAAGAAAAGTGTTAGTGCAATCAGAGTTGCTGGTGGAACAATTGAAGACAAAATAGTAGTTAGCAAGGTATTAAGAACTTTACTTCATATCGATGCAAATAGAGTTTCAGCTATTCAAGAGATGAGTTGCAGTAATGACATAACTCTATATGGTTTGATTGGAAGATTATCAGCTTTTGAGTTGGATAAACTTTGACAATTATTCTCCTAACCCTAGAAACCTTGAGTCAACATTCAAAGCTAAATTAAACCTTGAAAAGATGAAAGGAAAATAGATTGACAGTGATAGTGATGATGATTATGATGATGAGGATCTAGAAATCATTGAAGCATTACTTGCAAGGAGAGCTAGAAAAGGAAAAGGAAAATACAAAGGAAGAAAACCATTGATTTTCTTTTCATGTGATGAGGTTGGTCACATTGCTGCTAAATGTCTGAACAAGGAAGACAAAGGTGAGAAAGAGTTCAAAAAATATAAAGGCAAGAAAGATTAAAAAAGATGTAAAAGCTACAAGGACAAAGGTAAGAAATCTTGTTATATTGCTAAAGACTCTGATAGTGATGAAGATGAAGATGAAATGGTTTACATTTCTATTAAGGATGAGTCAGATAGTGAAGACAATGAAAAGACAACACTATATTCTCATATTAGCAAGAATGACACCTAGATAATTGATAGTGGTTGTTCTCACTACATGACTGGTGATAAAACCAAATTTCAACATCTTGAACACTATGATGGTGGGAGTGTTAGTTTTGTGAATGATGAACCCTGCTATGTAAAAGGAAAAGGTTGTATTGCTCTTACTTAAGGAATCAAATGTGATAATTCTTATTGCGTTGAAGGACTAAGGAATAATCTAATAAGTGTGGCATAGTTGGATAACATTGGTTTCAAGGTAGAATTCATGAATGGTAAGGCTAAGCTCCTGGATGGTAGAGGAAACCTAGTTGGAACTGGCAAGCAAACAAAAGGTAATCTATTTTATCTTGATCTCAATGAAAGTTCATGTTTTATTGCACAAGTAGAATAAAGATGGTTATGGCATAAAAGGTTATGTCATGTGAACTTTGACAACTTGATCAACATAAGTAAGAACAAAAGAGTAAGAGGTATTCCTGTTCTGAAGAAACCTGAACTAGCAATATGCAAACAATGTCAAATTGGGAAGATGGGCAAAACTAGCTTCAAGAGCAAGAACTACAATACAGAAGAAGTCTTGAAATTGGTGCTTACTGACTTATGTGGACCAATTGGAACAAAAAGTTACATAGGTGAGAAATAATTCATTATATTTGTTGATGATCATTCCAGAATGATGACTATTATGTTTCTCAAATAAAAATCAAAAGCCTTTCAGAAGGTCAAATGGTACCTAACTAGAGTTGAAAAAGAAATAGGAAAGAAACTTAAATGCTTAAGATATGATAGAGGAGGAGAGTTCATTTCTAATGAATTCAATGAGTTCTACAATGAAAGAGGAATCAAAAGATGGGTATCTACCTAATGCAAGAGCATCTTGGGTCATTGGCAATCCTGGTAAAAAAAAAAGATGTTTGCTTTAGTTCTTTAGTTTTTTCTATATCGCTTAGGTTCTTCTTCTCGGGCATGCGTGTCTCTGTCACTCAGGTTCTATTGCTTGGGCATGTTTTTTTTTTTTGTTTCTCGGTCATGCTTTACCGATGGGTTTCGATGATGTGTTTACCGATGGGTTTTTTGAGGATCAGGAATGCTTTATTGACGGGTTGCTGATTCTTGGTAACCATCTACCCGATATTCTTATTTTGGGAGTTGGATCATTGGCCGACTTCTTCATTTAATTTCCATTATTGAGTTGATTTGGGATCTCTCATTGGGATCTATGTGGACCTAAATATGGGTCTCTCTTTTGTATTTGAGAGTTGACTTCCTTGTTGGACTCTTGTATATATTTGGTTGTATGTTCTTAGTGTAGGTACCAATCTTAGAGAAAGAAAGCAATGTTTAGATATTGAGATCGAAGGTCTATGATCTCTGTTGTATGAAGATATTATTATAATTCATTGAATATATGGCCGAAACCAGGAAGGCCTTACATCTAAGCATGTAATGATTTTGATCAAGTTAATATAAAAAGGATCTCTATATTTTCTTCTCTCACTGTGTTGTTTGGCTTCCGCATTGGTTCTGCAAGGTGGTTTGGTAGTTGGGTGATCCCTAGGCCCCATTATCATCCCCTCCTTGTGTTAGTTGGTATTAGAGCATGGTGAGATCTAAGTTCCTTCTTGAAACCCTAATCCTAGTTGGTATTGTTCTAGGGTGGCAGATTGTGATCTGACCTACAATTGCAGAGGGATTCAAGATGGTTCATGGGAGAGGAAATCCAGATCCAGGTCTAGCTGATATGCTTAGATAGATGGCTGCTAGATTGGAAGCTATTGAGACATCCCAGTGTAGAGGAAAACATCTTGATGATGTTAGTGATGATGAAATTGAAGAGGTTCAAGGTGAAGCTGCACCTGCACCTGTGATGAATTAGGAAGAAGATCGATTCCTAAGAGCTTTGACAAGTTTGAACTCCACAACTCAGTTCAATCCTCCTGAGTATAGTGGAAAATTGGATTCTGATGAATTGATTGACTGGAAAACAAAGAATGTGGCAGAGGATAAGAAGGTGAAGATTGCAAGCAAAAAGCTAAAAGTTCATGCATCCCTATGGTGGGAACATCTGCAATTGGATCGAAATAAGAAAGGTAAAGACAAAATCAAGGTATGGGAAAAAATGGTAAACAAATTAAAAGGCAAGTTTCTACCTTGTGATTATTAGATTAACCTAATTCAACAAATGCAAAGTTTGAAGCAGAAAGACAAATTTGTAAAAGACTACACTGAGGAATTCTACAGATTGGACATCAGATCTGGACATGTTTAAGATGAGGTGGAAAGAGTTGCAAGATACCTAAATGGCTTGAGAAGTTCCATATAGGATGAAATTAGTTTGGTCAAGATGGAAAGCATTGAGGAGGAATACCAATTTGCCCTAAAAGTTAAGGAAAAGTTGAATAGAAGATATGAACAAAGAAAAAGAGGCAGAGGTGGTAGAATCCCTAGAGGAAGAGGTAGATCTCATGGTGAGAATAATAGATCTAAACCAGACAATTCAATTCTAGACACATCTCAAGACAAAGGAAAGATTGAATGGAAAGGTGGAAATTCATACCTAGGAATAGGCAATTACACCAGAGGTGGTTATAGCAGAAAAGGATTTCAAGTAAATTGTTACAATTGTGGTGAAGAAGGACATAAATATTTTGAATGTACACATGCAAGCAAGAAAGGAAGTAGTAGCATAAATGCATTGGTACAAGAGGAATCACCAAATGAAGCTGAGAAAGAAGGAAATTTCATGATCTGAAGGATACTTTGGAGTGAGAAGGATAAGCAAGATCTGATCAGGAAAAGTTTGTTCAAGACCAGATGTAGAGTTGCAGATAAAGTTTGGAAAGTAATTGTTGACAATGGAAGCTCGGAGAATCTGAAATCTAAAGAAATGGTTGCAAATTTGAAGTTGGAAAGGATGAAACATCCAAAACCCTATCAGATCTCATGGATCAAAGATGGTCATTCAATAATGGTGAGTGAACAATGTTTTGTGAATTTGAAAATTGGAAAATACTATGATAAGGTATTGTGTGATATTATGCCTATGGATTTTTATCATATTTTGTTGGGTAGACCTTAACAATATGATAAACATACTATACATGATGGAAGATTGAATAGATATTATATTTGGGTTGATGGTAAGAAGAAAGTTTTGTTACCTTTGATTGAAGAATCTATTGGTGAGATATGTACATCTGTGAAAGTTTGTTTGATGGAATGTAGATAGTTTGTTAAGGATTTGAAAAGAAATGACATCTGTTATGATTTGATTCCTAACAAACCAAGTAAGAATACATAAGATGACATTCCTGCAGAAGTTGGAAAGTTACCCACTGAGTACAAGGAGATAATTTTAGATAATGTATTGAATGGTTTGCCACCAATGAGAGACATCAGTCATTGTATGGATTTGATTCCTGGAGCTATTTTTCTGAACAAAGCACCACATCTCTTAACACCTACCAAGAATGAAGAGATTAACCGACAAGTTCATGAATTGTTGAACAAAGGCTTGATCAGAGAAAGTTTGAGTCCATGTCCAGTACCTCTTGTACTAGCACCTAAGAAGAATGGAGAATGGAGAATGTGCACTGATTACAAAGCAATTAACAAGATCATAGTGAAGTATAAATTTCCTATACTGAGAATGGATGACATAATGGATTGTTTGAGTGGAGCAAGATTTTTTACCAAAATTGATTTGAAAAGTGGATATCATCAGATTGGAATCAGAGAAGGTGATGAATGGAAGACAGCTTTCAAGACAAAGGAAGGTTTGTATGAGTGGTTGGTTATGCCCTTTGGTCTAACTAGTGCACCGAGTACATTTATGAGGCTAATGAATGATTTTTTGAACAAATTATTGAATAAGTGTGTGATTGTATATTTGGATGATATTTTGATATTCAGTAAGACTAGAGAAGAGAATTTGATGCATATAAGACAAGTGTTGTAGAGATTAAAGGAAGAAAAGTTGTTGATAAATCTAAAGAAGTGTTCCTTCATGAAAGAAGAGCTTGTGTATTTGGGATTTTTGATTTCAGCTGATGGTTTGAAGATGGATCCAGAAAAGGTTGAGGCAATACTAGGTTGGCCTACACCTAAAAATGTCACCAAGGTAAGATCATTTCATGGATTAGAAATTTTTTACAGGAATTTTATCAGAAATTCAGTTCTATTTGTAATTCTATGACAGAGACAATGAGATGAGACAAAAGAGAATTCAAATGGACACATGGAGTTGATAAGAGTTTTGAAGCTTTGAAGTTGAAAGTTGTTGAATTACCTGTGTTAGCATTACTCAATTTCAATAAGGTATTTCAAGTAGAATGTAATGCAAGTGGAAGTGCAATTGGAGCTATGTTGACTCAAGAAGGTAAACCTGTTTCTTTCTTTAGTGAAAATTTGAATGATGCAAAAAGGAAATGTTCTGTCTATGATCAGGATTTCTATGCTATTGTTCAAGCTATGAAGAAATGGAGAGATTATTTGATGCCAAATGAATTTGTGTTGTATACTGATCATAAGGCTTTATAATATTTGGGTAGTCAAAATAAGTTGAATCAGAGACATTAAATTGGTAGAGTATTTTCAGAGCTTTACATTTATGATCAAGCATAAGAGTGGATTTTCTAATAGAGTTGTTGATGCATTGAGTAGAAGAAGATCTTTATTGACTGAAATGAGAATTTAAGTTCTTGGTTTGATGACATGAATAATTTGTATGAAAGTAATCCTAATTTTTCAGAGTAGTTGAGAGTGTGTAGAGAACCTAATTCAAATCAATCAAGTAAGTATGAATACTATTTCATTCAGGAAGATATGTTGTTAAAAGGTATTCAGTTGTGTATACTAAGAGGTTCAATGAGAACTAATTTGATAAAATAGAAACACAGTAGTGCATTGGCTGGACATTTTGGTATTGATAAAACATTGAGTTTGCTGAAGGAGAGGTGATTTTGGCCTCGGTTGTATAAGGATGTTAAAAAATTTGTAAGAAGTTGTGCATTTTGTCAAGTTGCAAAAGGATTGAGTCAGAATAATGGTTTGTATACACCTATTATTGTTCCTGAGAAACCATGGAGTGATATCAGCATGGATTTTGTTCTTGTCTTACCTAGACAACAAGAGGTAATGGTTCCATATTTATTATTGTGGATAGATTTTATAAGATGACACATTTCATACCATGTAAGAAAACATCAGATCCAGTACATATAGCAGATCTTTTCTTTAAGGAAATTGTCAAATTGCATGGATTACCAAAGAGTCTCATTTATGACCGAGACAGTAAGTTTGTTAGATATTTTTGGAGAACACTTTGGAAGAAGTTGGATACTGAGTTGAAGTTTAGTTCTACATTTAATCCATAGACTGATGGAAAAACAAAGGTTGTAAACCAAAGTTTAGCTAATTTGTTGAGATGTATAGTTGGAGACACACCAAGCAATTGGGATTTGATTGTGGCACAAGCAGAGTTTGCATACAACAATTCAGTGAATAGAAGTACTGGAAAGATACCTTTTGAGATTGTTCATGGCATGAAAATGAGAGGTATATCAGATTTGAGAAATATTTTTGGTGAAGAGAAAAGAAGTGTTGAAGCAGAGGAATTTGTAGAATTTATGAAGACATTGCATGAAGATGTAAAATAGAAACTAGAGAAAAGTAATCAGAAATACAAAGACAGTGCAGAAATATCAAGAAGACATAAAACATTTGAAGTTGGTGATGCAGTGATGGTTCATATGAAGAAAGGAAGATTTCCTATTGGAACATATGTTAAACTGAAGATGAAGAAATTTGGTCCTTGCAAAATACTGAGAAGATTTGACAGTGGAAATGCCTAGGAATTTGAATTACCTGATGACATGGATATATCACCTATATTCAATATTTTAGACTTGTATGAATATCATGAACCTGATGAATAAATGATAGTACCAAGTGATTATCCAAAGAAAAATATAGAAGAAGTTGAAAATATTATGAAACAAAGAAGCACAAGAGGAAAGGAATACATGGAGTATCTGGTAAAGTGGAAGAACAGGTCGATTGAGGACTCATCTTGGCTTTCTCAATCTAAGTTAGATTCATTTTAGGTTGGACCTGATACATTATTTGGGGAATCATTTCTATTTACCCTAGGTGTCTGATGCAGGAGCATCTTGTGTCATTGGCAATCCTTCTCAACCAAAAAGATGTTTTCTTTCTTAGGTTCTGCTGCTTGGGCATGCTTGTCTATGTCGCTCGGGTTATGTTGCTTGGGCATGTTTGTTTCCTATTTCTCAGTCATGCTTTACCGATGGGTTTTGGTGATGTCTTTACCAATGGGTTTTCTGATGCTCAAGAATGCTTTACCAACAAGTTGCTGATTCTCGGTAACCATCTGCCCGAGATGCTTATTTTGTGAGTTGGATCATTGGTCGACTTCTTTATTTAATTTCTATTACTGAGTTGATTTGGGATCTCTCATTGGGATCTATGTGGACCTAAATTTGGGTCTCTCTTTTGTATTTGAGCTCTGAATTCCTTGTTGGACTCTTGTATATATTTGGTTGTATTTTCTTAGTTTAGGTACCAATCTTAGAGAAAGAAAGAAATTTTTAGATATTGAGATCAAAGGTCTGTGATCTCTGTTGTATGAAGATCTTATTGTAATTCATTGATTATATGGCTGAAATTAGGAAGGCCTTATAGCCTGGCATGTAATGATTTTGATCAAGTTAATATAAAAAGGATCTATGTATTTTCTTCTCTCACTTTGTTGTTGGCTTTTGCATTGGTTTTGCAAGGTGGTTTGGTAGTTGGGTGAGCCCTAGGCCCCATTATCATCCCCTCCTTGCGTCATTTCTCTAGGTACACCACAATAAATTGGTATAGCAGAAAGAAGGAATAGATCCATTATGGATTATGCAAGAACCTTGATGATTGAGAAGGATGTTGCTACCAAATACTGGAAGGAAGCCATTAGCACTGCAATTCACACCTGGAACCGAGTTCAACTAAAGAAAGCTACTGAGAAGACACTTTTTGAATTATGGTATGGCTATAAACCTAATGTTCATTATTTCAAAGTATTTGGAAGTAGATGCTACATCTTGAAGGAAATAAGAAATGGAAAATGTGATGTAAAAGGTGATGAACGTATATTCCTAGGCTACTCTAGCAAAAGCAAAGCATATAAATGTTTAAATCTTACTACTCATAAAGTCATATAAAGTGTGCATGTAAAGGTTGATGGGTTTGTAGAGAGAAATGAAGAATAGAGTAGTAAAGAGCCTGAAGATTATAGAAACTTTGTGTATTATGAACCTGATACTATACCTAAGACACAGGCAATGGTGATTGGACAACAAGCATGTCAACCACTAAATTCATCAGTACAAACCTTGTTGCAATATGTGCAACTAGTGATGTCAACTAAAGAAACTAAGTCACAAACAAAGGGAACTGAGTCTCAGAATGAAGAAATCAAGTCAAAAATAGAGGCACGTGAGTCACAGATAGAGGTACCCAAATCAAAGATAGATACTCCCGAGTCTCAGATAGTGGAACCCAAGTATCAAATGGAAGAACACGACAAAATATTTGAGCATGGTGAACATAGTGGAGAAAGACCAGAATCAAAGAGGAAGGATCTTGTACTTTATAAATATGTTAGATGGCATCATGCACCTAAACAAATAATTGGAGATCAGACAGAAGGTGTAATGATAAGGAGAAAAATAAAAGGTACATGTTTACTTAGTGAAATTGAACCTAGAACTATTAAAGATGCACTGAATGATGAGAACTAGATTGAAGCAATGATTGAAGAAATTGATTAGATAGAAAAGAACAAAACCTGGACTCTTGTACCTAGACCAAAAGGAAATAATGTGATTGGTACTAAGTGGGTTTTCAGAAACAAGATGAATGAGAAAGGTGAAGTTTCAAAAAATAAAGCCAGACTAGTATGTAAAGGATGTGCTCAAGAAGAGGGTATTGATTATGGAGAGACTTTTTCTCTTGTTGAAAGACTTGAAGGAGTCAGAACTCATTTGGCATATGCTGCACATAAAGGATTCAAGGTATATCAAATGGATGTAAAATATGCATTCTTGAATGGAATTATTGAAGAGGAAGTCTACATTGAGCAACATGAAGGTTTTGTAGAACCTAACAAAAGGAATATAGTTTGCAAACTGCACAAAGCATTGTATGGACTAAAGAAAGCTCTGAGATCCTGGTATGAAAGATGGCATGGTTACTTAATAAGTAATGGATTTCAGAGAGATAATGACAATAGTAGCTTGTACATCAAAGAAGGACCACAAAATAAGATACTATTAGCTGAAATATTTGTTGATGACATATTGTTTACTGGATATGATGACAAGAAATAGAACTACATTTCTCAATCTACAACAGAAGAAGAATATGTTGTTGCAACAGTGAATTGTTCAAACATCATATGGTTCAAACAATTATTGTCAGGTATGAAGGTGGAAATCTCAGAACCTATCATTAGCTACTATGACAATACCAGCCCTATTAACATTTCAATGAACCCCGTGATTCATACCAAGACTAAACATATTGCAATAAAATATCATTTCTTGAGGGAATTGGTTCAGAACAAAGAAATAAGATTGGAATATCTAAATACCAAAGAAAAAATTGTAGACATATTCAAAAAACCACTACCTAAGGATGCATTTTTGTATCTTAGAGGAAAGCTAGGGATAATTCCCCTAACTGAGGCTCACTAAAACATAGTTTAGTGATGCATCAACCGAGCTATAGAATAGACTTAACATGTTGATGCAGATATTTAGAGCTTGTTGCATATGAATCAGTATAGACAGTTACACTACAATTTAATTGGATATGTTAGTTTGTGTCTTTGGAATTGGTTGTCAAAGAGGGAGAGATTACTATATGTCATATTGATCAGTGAAAGAGGGAGAGATTAGTGATGGAGAGATTGGTGACAGAGGGAGAACTTTATCAGAGACAAAGATTAATGTAAGAGGGAGAAATCTGTATATCAGTGATTGAAGGAGTTTTAGATAAGAATCATAATGAAGATAAGGACATTAATAATATTTAATTCTTATGTCTACTTCTCTATAACTCTTTTTATTATGACATGTGTTTCCATCAATGCCAAAGAGGGAGATTGTTGATGACAATTATTCAATTGTGTATTGTTGGTGATGTTTACACAAATGTCTAATCCTATCCAAGCACAGTCAGTGTCTATCAAGCTCTCTCGGGCATTGAAGATGACCAAAGTGTCTTTTATTTCTAACCAAGTTCACTCGGGCATTACAATGTTGGTCGGGCATTGGAGGATTTTAGTGTTGACCAAGCAAAAAAGTTAGTGTCAATCGACTAATAGTGGACTATTTTTTATGGATAATTAGTCATATGAAGCCGACAGAAATGAGTTTTATTATTTATTTGGAAGGATATCAAGGCCGAATTGACAAGGCTTAACATATATATATATATAAGGTCAAGTTTTGATTGAGTGAGATAATAGTGGTGATGTGGAATTGCATGTGAAGTGTGATATGAAGAGTAAAGGCAAAATCAGATACGATTCTGATTGAGGACACAATACAAAGGACTGCAACAGAATATCCAATCAGTGAGGATCAAGTACTTAATCTATAATAGAGATCTGAATCAGAAAAGATAGATGCTTATCAAAACAGGTCAATCCATGGTTACTCTCTAACAATTGTAGCAGTGATAAAAATCTCTTAACAGAGTAGCCTTAACAGTCTTTTATAAATCCTCTAACAAGGTGACATTTCTAGATTGAATTATTTTAATACCTCTCACAAGGTCATTCCTTACAAGGTGATTAAATCCTCTAACCAAGTCACACCTAACAATGTGTTATTGTAACCTTTAACAGGGTTGGCTCCTAACAGGGTTCACTTCAGAAGAGTGAAAAATAATGACTAGTTGCTATTGGTGGTTTTTCCCATATTGGGTTTCCACATCAAATCTTGGTGTTGTATGTGTACATTTCATTTTATTTATGGTTTATGTTTCTACAATTAATTACTAAAGATAATTATAGTTAATATCTTAAGATTTGCTATGTTAACCGAGTGACAGTGAAATATCTATGTTAACCAAGAAACAATGACTGATTTGTTTAAGACATCTAAGGGACTTGAACTTGTTTTGTGAGTAACTGATTCATCCCTTCCCTCTTAGCTACTCAACCCATTTCCAACAATAAAAGAATCAAATCCTCTAGTAAACTATCTTGTCTACAACATGGTCAAGAGTAATGATAGTAGTTTCCATCAATGACAACATACCATGCATCATAGAGTGACACTTGCCAACAAGGGTACCCTCTCTCTCCTTATCTATTGATCATCATGGCTCAAGGGATTGGGAGATTTTTCAAAGATAGAGTTAGTAATGCAAGAGAATCTTGGGTTATTTTTCAATCTTGCATCAACCAAAAATATTTTTGTTTTCAATTGTTCTTTTTTTTCCATTCTTTGAATTTTTAGTGGCATTCCTTTGATTTGGATTATCTTTAGTTGTGTACCACATGACATGTTCTTCACATTTTGTTTGATCATCCTTTGGGTTCGCACCTTGATCTGTTTCTTCTAGATGGAGATTTCTTGGATTTTGGTCCAGACCTATTTGTTCTTCACATTTCACAGCCTGATGGAGTATTCTGATCTCGTGAACCTTTTCCTTGGAATGTGAACCTTCTTGGCATTTCATTCAATGTTCATGGGATTTTGGGTGACCTCCACTTGTGTTCACACTTCATTTTGTGCTTTCCTGGGGAATTTATTTTGGATTTGGGTCCTAACCTATATTTGGTATTCTATTTTCCTACCTTGGAGAATGTGATCGATATTGGCCAAGTTGTTTGCATTGTGAATGCCTATAAATTGATGTATTGTATCTATATTTTAGAAGTTCCTAGATAGATAACCTCTCGACAGAAAGCATTGTATATATTCTTATAATTCAATCTGTAATCAGGCATGCATTCCTAGAATGTAAGCCTACATGTTGTTGGCCAATCTAATGTAATTTTATGAATCTGTGTTAATGTGAACCACTAATCTTGCATTCTTACTATATCATGTTGTTGTTTGATTTTTTTCCACTGAGTGAATCTTCCTGCAAGGATTGTAAAAATATCTTTGATTTCCCTCCATCCTTGGCTTCACCAAGTGGTGTCAGAGCAATTTTATGATTTTATTGTGGCAGATCATGGTTCCTAAGCTTGTGAAGTCTTGAGTTGATTTGTTGTGGGGTGCAAGAGTGAGGATTTGACCTGCAATTGAAGAATACTTGCACGAGGATGGATCATGAAGGAAAATGCTAGAGGTGGAAGGAGAGATGTAGATCCATTTGTATTGGATATGTTGAGACAGATTGAATCTAGATTAGATGTTGTTGAAATGACCCAAAGAAGAGTTTGACACATTGAAGATGTAAGTGATGAAGAGGAAGAAACAAATGAAGAAATAACTAAGAAGGTGAAGCACAAACCAAAAATGAACTTGAACAAGGTGATGATAGGTTTATAAAGGCCCTAACTAGAGTTAATTCAAGATTACATTTCAATCCTCCTGATTATAATGGTGACTTGTATTCAGATGAATTACTTGATTGGATCACAAAGATGGAGAAGTACTTTGATTATGAAGGTACTGATGAAGATAAGAAGGTGAAGTATGCTTGAAAAAAATTAAGAGGACATGTATCATTATGGTGGGAACACTTGCAGATCGATAAGAAAAGAAGAGGCAAGGAAAAGGTCAAATCATGGGATTAGATGGTGAATAAATTGACGGTTAACTTCTTACCTATTGATTACCAAGTAAGTTTGTTTAGGAAGTTGCAAAGTTTAAAGCAAAGAGATCTTAATTTAAAGGAGTATACTGAAGAACTCTATAGATTGGATATCACATTTGGACATACAAGTAATGATGTTGAGAGGGTTGCAAGATATATGAATGGTTTGAGGATATTTATTCAAGATAATAAAAGTTTGGTAAAATTGCAAAGTGTAGAGGAAGATTATCAATATGCCCTAAAATTTGAGGAGAAATTAAACAAAATGCATGAACAAAGACAAAGAGGAAGAAGTGGAAGATCACAGAGGGGTAGATATTTTGGAGGAGGTAAATCTTCTTCATATAAGATTAAAGCCAAGACAAAATTCAAGGAAGAGAACACATACCAAAGGGATGATAGAAATTTTCAAAGAGTAGGTGGATCCAATAACTACAAGAGAGATGACAAGAGAATGTTTAGAGGTACTATTTCAAATGTGGTGGAGAAGGACACCGAGATTTTGAATGTATTCAAGGAAATTCAAACAAGAAGAATGAGAATAGTGGTCAAAATGCTTTTGTGGAAGAAGAATCTAGTGAACCTTTGAACTGACCCGAAGATAGAGCAACCATAATAATTAGGAGAGACCCATGTCATGAAGAGACAGATCAACAATAATCGTTGAGGAGAATTTTGTTCAAGATAAGATACAAAATTGAAGGAAAGTGTTGCAAAGTGATCATTGATAGTGGAATTTTAGATAAATTAGCCCCTCAAGAGTTGGTGCAAAAAATTTGAAGTTGCAGAGGTTGAAACACCCAAAGCCTTATCAAATTGCATGGATAGAAGATAATCATAAGGTATTGGTAAGTGAACAATGTTTGGTAAAACTGAAGATTGGATCTTATCATGGTGAAGTTCTTTGTGATATTATGCCTATGGATTTGTGTCATATCTTGTTGGGTACACCATGACAGTTTATAAACAAGCTTTGCATGATGTAAGAAGGAATAGGTATACTATTGTGACTAATGGGATGAAGAAATTATTTTTACCCCTAGTTGAGACTCCTAAGAATGAGAATTGCATGAGTGTCAAAATTTGTTTGGTTGAAGGGAGAAAATTCTTAGATGGTTTGAAAAGTGATAGTATGTGCTATGCTTTGATTCCTAAGAATTTTGATTTATAATCGGTAGAGGAACATCTTGAGGAGATAAGGGAATTATTGACTAAGTATGAAGACATAATCTCAGATAATATGCCTGATGGATTACCGCCCGTGAAAATAATTGGTCATTGCATGGATCTAATCCTTGGAGCTAGTTTTCCTAATAAATTAACACATCAGATGACACCTATAGAGAATAAGGAATTGAATAGATAAGTTAAAGAATTTATAAGGAAGGGTTTGATCAGAGAAATTTTGAGTCCTTTTTTAGTACCAGGAGTGTTATCACCAAAGAAGAATGGAAAATGGAGGATGTGTACTGATTCCAAAGCTATTAATAGGATTATTGTGAAGTGTAGGTTTCCTCTGCCTAGGATGGATGATATAATGGATTTCTTGAGTAGAGCAAGGTATTTCACAAAGATAGAATTGAAGAGTGGATATCATCATATCAGAATTGGATAAGGAGATGAGTGGAAGACTACTTTCAAGAATAATGATAGATTGTATGAATGGTTGGTAATGCCTTTTGGATTTACTAATGCACCGAGTACTTTCATGAGGCAGATGAATGAAGTATTGAAGAAATTCTTGGGTAAGTTCATAATTTTTTACCTTGATGACATTTTGATTTTCAGTAAGATAAAAGAGGATCATTTGTTACACCTAAGACAAGTATTGAAAAGATTAAGGGAAGAGAACTTGTTAATCAACATCAAGAAATATCCATTCATGAAGGAAGAGCTAGTGTATTTGGGTTTTGTGATCTCAATAAAAGGATTGAAAATGGATCCTGAGAAGGTTAAAGAAATTATTGAGTGGCTTACACCTAAAAGTGTTGGGGAGATAAGATCATTTCATGGATTGGCTAGTTTTTACTAGAATTTTATTAGGAATTTCAGTTTAGTTTGTAGTTCGATGAAAAAAACAATGAGAGGAGATAGGAACATGTTCAAGTGGACACGTGGAGCACAAAGGAGTTTTGAGTTGTTGAAACAAAAGGAAAATAAGCAACATGTGTTAGCTTTACCTGATTTTAGTAAGGTATTTCAAGTGGGCTATGATGCAAATGGGAGTGAAATTGGAGCAATATGAACTCAAGAAGGTAGACCTAGAATGGAGGATGTGTACTGATTCTAGATCTATTGATATGATTGTAGTGAAGTATAGGTTTCCTTTGCCTAGGATGGATGATATATTGGATTTCTTGAGTGGAGAAAGGTATTTAACAAAGATAGATTTGAAGAGTGAATATTATCATATCAGAATCAGAGAGAAGGAGATGAGTGGAAGAATACATTCAAGACAAATGAAGGATTGTATGAATGTTTGGTAATGCCTTTTGTATTGACTAATGTACCAAGTACTTTCATGAGGCTGATGAATAAAGTATTGAAGAAATTATTGTGTAATTTTTTGATTATTTACCTTGATGACATTCTTATTTTTAGTAAGATCAAAGAGGATCATTTTTTGTACCTAAGAAAAGTATTGCAAAGATTAAGGGATAGAATTTGATAATAAACATCAAGAAATGCTCTTTCATGAAGGAAGAGATAGTGTACTTGGGTTTTGTGATCTCAGTAGAAGGATTTAAAATGGATCCTAAGAAGGTCAAAGAAATTAATTATTGAGTGTCTTGCACCTGAAGGTGTTGGGGAGGTAAGCTCATTTCATGGATTGGTTTTTTTTTAATAAAATTTTATTAAGAATTTTGGTTAGGTTTGTAGTCCTATGAAAAAAATAATGAGAGGAGATAGGAACATGTTCAAATGGATACATGGAGCACAAAAGAGTTTTGAGTTGTTGAAACAAAAGGTAACTAAACAACCTGTGTTAGATTTACTTGATTTCAATAAGGTATTTCAAGTGGAATGTGATGCAAGTGTGAGTGCAATTGGAGTAGTATTAAATCAAGAAGATAAACCTATTGCTTATTTCAGTTAGAAGTTGAATTATGCAAATAGTGTTACCTCTATAAGTTATTTTTGTTGTCATTAGTTCTGTCAAAGTAACAATTCATGGAGAACATAGTCCATGAATGGAGAAAGTCTTATAAAGGACTAGTTTGTAATACACACTGAGGTAGTCAGCCAAGATGTAAAGCATTATGTAGTTGGTAAAGAAAAGAAGTGAGAACTAAGTATACAGATCATATTTTGTTACAGAGTGGATATAATACATAGATTTGCTAGTTACCGAGCACTGAGAGATCACTCAACCAAGTCTGAAGGAATATGTAACCGAGCCAGACAGTTAACTCAAAAAGTGATAAGGACACATTTAATGCATTGTTACTGCATTAATTAAAATGCTACAATTATTAATAATAATTGGTTACACGATCAACAATTGAGATAATTCAGGATGAATATCTAAGGCACAGATCAAACAGTTAACGGGACTTTTGTATTTCCAAGAATAACACCAAGTACTGAGGTAAAAGTGACACAATCTTTAGGAATAAGGTGTCTCAACCTTGGATAATTCCTATTCTTATTATCTTTTTTGTAAAATGTATTTCTTACAAATAATGTAATTAAGTGTGAGTGTACATGTCTAGCTGGCATGTTGATGTGTCACTCCACTTGATGTGTCGGCATCTTGAATTGTGTGTAAGGAGATCATGGCTAAAATGGTTATGATGGATTCCTATGACACGTAAGAGTTGTTTCTAGAAGGTTCTATGATGGGTGAAGACATGCAATGACATGTGGCAACTGATAAATTTGAGTACTGTACACTCTTCCAAAAAAATTTAGGGTTCATATTTTCTCAGAGAATGGTAAAACCCTAATGCGGCTATCTTTGGAAGTTTCCCTAAAAAGGAAAGTGCATGATATAAGCATTTTTTAGGGTTGTAGATAGATATAGAAAAAGATTTTATTATTGGTATGGTTGGGTGCTACTGAATTAGTCTATGTGTGTTGATTGTCTCCTGAAAGAACTTGCATTGCAAGTGTGTTGTAACCGCTGTGTTTAAGATAATACATTGTGTAGGTTTTGGATTGTTGGGGTTTTTTCACCGAAAGGTTTTCCCCAGGGTAAATCATTGTGTCATTCTCTATTTTCTGTATGCATGGTATATGGCTGCAATATATTTGTTAAAGTAGTTAACGAATCTAAAATTGTAAGGATTTAAAAGAATTTGCACAATACTTTCCTTTAGAGATTAGTGTAGGAAGTTGTTTCCGCACCTGAGTTTCCTTACAAGTGGTATCAGAGCC
>MU228520.1:1273521-1317542 GCA_018584345.1 Thuja plicata | reverse complement strand
AAATCTCTATATGGTTTGAAGCAATCTCCTAGGATGTGGTACCTTAAGTTTGATGCCTTTGTGTTGTCAATTGGATTTGTAAGATCAAAATAAGATCATTGTGTTTATTTCAGAGTTGAAAATGATCACCTTCTTATTGTTGCATTATATGTTGTTAATATGTTGCTATTTGGGAAGGGTAAGGGTATGATTTCTGATTTTAAATCTCAGTTGTCAGCACAGTTTGAGATGAAAGATCTTGGGGCAGCAAGGTACATCTTGGGTATGGAAATTAGTAGAGACAGGTCTAAAAGAAAACTTTGGTTGAGTCAGAGTAAGTATGTGAAGTCTGTGTTGGACAAGTTCAACATGGCAGATTGTAGACCATTATGTGTCCTTGTTTTAGTGGGAACAAAGTTATCTGTAGATGATTGTCCAAAATCTCCTAGTGAGGTGGAGGACATGAGTAGAGTACCTTATGCTATTGCAGTTGGTAGTCTTATGTATGCTATGGTTTGTACTAGACCAGACATTGCCCAAGTAGTGGGAGTCCTGAGTTGGTTTATGGCTAACCCTGGACGGGTACATTGGGATGCAGTTAAGCGAGTATTCAGATATTTGAGGGGTACATCAGATTACTTAATATGTTACCATGGTAACTCTTCTGGATCTCCGCATTCAGTTTGTATTCGTGGGTTTGTGGATTTAGATTGGGCAGGTGATATTAACAGCAGGAGATCCACCAGTGCTTATGTATTCACTATGTTTGGTGGTGCCATCAGTTGGATGAGTAAGCGACAACCTGTGGTTGCTTTGTCCACTATAGAAGATGAGTACATGGCTACTACTCATGCTTGTAAGGAAGACATTTGGCTTAGGAGATTGTGTTTTGATGTTGGTGTTGATGTAGAACATATTACTATTTGGTGTGACAGTTAGAGTGCTATTTGCCTTGTGAAGAATCCAACTTTCCATGCCAGAACAAAGCACATTGATGTGCAGTTTCACTTTGTGAGAGATATGGTGGAAGATGGAAAGGTAAATTTGGAGAAGGTAGATACTGTGAAGAATGTTGCAGATGCATTAATGAAACCAGTGGGTACTGCAAATTTCAGATGGTGTTCAGAGTCTATGGGCCTTTTGGCCTATAGCGGTTAGTTCATGTTATGTTCCTATTGCTCTTACAAGGTGTTCAACAAGTGAGAGAATGTTAGGAATAAGGTGTCTCAACCTTGGATAATTCCTATTCTTATTATTTGTTTTGTAAAATGTATTTCTTGTGAATAATGTAATTAAGTGTGAGTGTACATGTCTAGCAGGCATGTTGATGTGTCGGCATCTTGAATTGTGTGTAAGGAGATCATGGCTGAAATGGTTATGATGGATTCCTATGACACGTAAGAGCTATTTCTAGAAGGTTCTATGATGGGTGAAGACATGCAATGACATGTGTCAACTGATAAAGTTGAGTACTGTACACGCTTCCAAAAAAAATTTAGGGTTCCTATTTTCTCAAAGAATGGTAAAACCCTAATGCGGCTATCTTTGGAAGTTGCCCTAAAAAGGAAAGCACATGATATAAGCATGTTTTAGGGTTGTAGACAGATATACAAAAAGAGTGTATTATTGGTATGGTTGGGTGCTACTGAATTAATCTATGTGTGTTGATTGTCTCCTGAAAGAACTTGCATTGCAAGTGTGTTGTAACCGCTGTGTTGAAGATAATACATTGTGCAGGTTTTGGAGTGCTGGGATTTTTTTACCGAAAGGTTTTCCCCAAGGTAAATCATTGCGTCATTCTCTATTTTTTGTATGCATGTTATATGGCTGCAATATCTTTTTTAAAGTAGTTAACAAATCTGAAATTGTAAGGATTTAAAAGAATTTGCACAATACTTTCCTTTAGAGATTAGTGTAGGAAGTTGTTTCCGCACCTGAGTTTCCTTACAACAATCACTGAGTGGGAAAGAAGATTGAATGATTCACGATAATGGTTTTCCAACTAACTCATAGGATTAAGAGGTTAAAACTTCATATTTATTAAGGATGAATTCAAAAGATGAAGTTGTTGTTGATGTTGATGTTGATGGAGTTGATGTTAATGAAGGAGTTAATGTTGTTATTGAATTATTGAGGTGAACAACATAGAGCAGAGAAGTACCGAGAAGATTTAGCTACAGTGGAGTAGAACAATGAAGTGTTACAGAGATCAGAGTTAAGGTAACACATATTAGAGCACATAGAGTCTGAATCAACTTTAATATTTTATGCAAATTATAACAGACATTTCATAGTTTAAGTACTATTGTATTGTGAAGGTTAAATCCCAACACTAGGTAAATCCTAACAGATCTTGTTATTGTAAATCCTTTAACTAGGTACATCTCTAAATGTAGTGATTGTAAAATCCTCTAATCAGGTAGACCTAATAAGTATTGTATACTCTTAACTGAGTAAACTATCAGAAGTAGCAAACCTTTGTAGCTCTAACCGAGCAACCTTTCATTCTACAATTTTAGTGAAAGTTGTGGGTTTCATCCCCACCGCATTTTTCCTCTAACCAAAGATTTCTGAATAACCAAATCAGTGTGTTATGAGTTTATTTTTTGTGGTTTAATTTTTTGAATTACATACTTTACATTATTTTCATTTCAATGCGAAGGAGTCAGTAAACAAAGAATAGAAATTTTATGGTGAATCAGTTAAGGTATTAAGTTAAAAGTTTTATAAGTACTGATTCACCACTCCCCTCTTAGTCCTTACTTTCCATACATTATTCCAACAATTGGTATTAGAGCTTTTACTCTTGAGGGGTCTGACCACCTGAGAGTTAAATATCCTAGTCATGGAAAGTTTTATGTAACATAAAAGGCTTAATGGTCTTGAATATGAATTGGAAGATGCAAGAGAGTTAATCATTGATTTGAAGAAGAAACATGAAAGATCTCTAAGGACTAGACTGAGAATTTATGATGAACTAAAGTTTATACAAGAACAAGTTGATATACTTGAAAGAACATCTGAAGGTAGTGTTACTGATGAATCTGAAACAACTATAAAATAATTACTGGAAAAGAATGATACACTTGTCGAGTAGTTGGACCTAATGAAGATAGATATTGAAACCAACATGATAAGGATGACCGAGTTGATTGAAGGAAAAGGGACTATTGAAGATGAAAATAAAATGATAGAAGATGAAAAAAGACAAGTTGAGATGAATCTATTGGAAAAAGATAATGAAATCATGAGAATGACACAAGGTCACTATGACATGACTCATCAACTTCTGAGGGAAAATCAAGACAATACTAGAAAAGAATTTGAGAATCAAGCACTGAAAGATAAAATTGAAAGAATGGAACAAATATTAAAACCCAAGAAAGATGAAAATGCAATACTGAAAAGAAACGAAGAAGCACTGAACTCTCTGGATCAACAACTTAAAAATCAGAAACAAAGAAATCACAAAATAGACATTGGATACAAAGAGGAAAGCACCACCGAGAAAGGAGAATCATCAAAAGCACAAAGAGATTAAAGTATTGCATCCCCACCAAGAAAAAGAAGCAAAGTTACAATTACTGTGGGAAGCCTAGACATACTTCTAATATCTACAGGAGTAGGAAAGGTAAATCACTGAGTATACCTAAGTTTGATGATTATTATTTTAGATGCAATAGGTATGGACATCAAGCATTTGAATGCATAACTAATTTGGTAAACAATACAAGGAAATCTAAGTTTGATGGATACTGCAAGAATTGTAACAAATTTGGATACAAAGCTGAAGAGTGTAGATTAAAGAAAAGGAATGATAACTAGAAGCCTAATCGAGAGAATGCTAAAACCAACTGAGTAGGTATTTCTATATCATGGGACTACAACACAAGAATCTCATGTTTATCCTATGAAAGGTATGGACACATTTATGGAAACTGCATGTTGATGCACGAAAGGAACAACAAAAGAGCTTGGAGAACTCCTGGCATGGCATATTTTCATTGTCACAAGGTAGGACATCTTGCAAGGAATCATAGAGACCGAGGTGATGCACCAAGTGGAGATGAATCTGAAGTAAAATCTCCTACTACTGTAAATAGGATGGTTTGTAGTTCATTTGACAGTCTATTGGATACCGGCTGTTGGAAACCCTAATCAAGGGAAATCTATAAATAGGATGGTTTGTAGTTCATTTGAACTTACCATTTACGAGAGCATTTGAGCATGTTGCAAGCGATCATTTTTGGCATCTACTAAATGATACAAGAAGGTATTTTTGAATCATTTAAGAGCATTTTGAGAGAATTTATAGATACTTTATATTACTGAGCTACATTTGTGAAGTAATATCGAGTCAAGCATGCCCTAGTTTGTATTTAACCTATCTTGAGAAGTTATGGCACCAAGAGCCTAGAGATCCACATTGGTTAAGGATACAAAATCTGTTACTACTAAGCACAAGATGCCCACAGTGATAGCATCAGAAAAATATATGATGGGAACGTTATCATCTATCCCTTAAAGAGTAATTATGAATGATGATGTGCGCAGTTTATACATTACAAAATTTAAGATCTTTGTCAAGAAGAAATTGATGCATCATTCAGTAAATTATGTGTTAACAATAAATTTAAGGATGAGCACACTCACCTAGAAGTGAAGCATCTGACCCACATAATGAACCTACCGAGGGTATTCAAACCCAAATAGGTGAGAATGGTACTCAGCCAAGTACAGATGTAGACCATGTGGTTGGATGAGCCAACCAAAATTTCAAAAGATTTTTTACATATCATTACTGGATTACCTATTGGTGATAGACCGAAGGTCATGAAACAAATTGAAAGAGGTAAACTTACCAAGTTTACAAAGGCACTGTGGTATGGAAGAGGCATGCAGATATCTACTATTGAAGACCCTGAGCTGAGGTATGCATGAAACATTCTATCATACTGAGTATTTCAATCATCCAGAGTGGACAATGTACCTTGTAGTGTTGTGGACTTAGCATAAAAATTTGTGAAAGAGGGACTAAAAATTGATGTTTGTGAGATTTTGTTGAAGCAACTGGATGACAACATGAATACTATTTGGAAATAAAAGACCAATACTCTGAAGTTTAGTTCAATATTGGTTTGTATATTCTTGTATTTTTAGAACTCTTTCCCTTTGATTGGTGATATAGTATGGAAGACAGAAAAACCTATAATATACCATATCAATGAGTGCATACAAAGTTTAGGTGATAACATTGAAACTATAATGGCTGATTATTTTACAAATTTTCAAGCTAGAATGCACAAAAGGTATAGAATACCACCACAACTAATTGCAAAATATCAAGACAACATTTTTTTAAAGTTGATACTGATGAATGTTTAGAAAAGGGAGTTGAACCGAGAGCAGAATGGATAGAACCTATGAGATACCAGATGAATATTGGTGAAGCCTCAAAATAGATAGAAGCCCTACTCCCATGGCCCATTGTACCTAAATCCCTAAGATATAGCACTTATGAGGAAGTAAAAGAGAAACGAAAGCAAAAAATTATTATACCTAAGGCAATAAGGAAAACATAGAAGATGATTGATGATCTGTCAAAGACTCTAGGAAAAGATGAAACTAGTAATACAAAATATATTGTTGTAGTTGACAAGCAACTAGAAATAGTACCCTCACCGAGTACTACTGGAAAAAAAATAATTACCAGATCCTCTCTACAAGCATAAGAGAAGGCTATAACCAAGATTGTTCAACCGAAAGTTATAACATATGCAAGAACTAGAGGAGGAAGGCAATTTGTACACACCAGAAGAAGACTTAATCTTGGAAAGGGAAGTGACATAGATTTTGATAAGGCAAATAAGTTTGTTCCTATAGAAAGTTTTGCAAATGTACCAAAGAGTCTAGATGACTTTCTTGAATCATTAAAGAAATATGGAGGATTTGCAAGACTCAGGAAGACTAAGTATGAGAAAATAAATGAGGAAGATAAGAATAAAATTGAAGACTTTGTGGTAGCAACAGTAGTGAACTATCGAGTTACAAAAATTGAACTTGGAAATCATATACCACATGAGTTGTATGATAAAATTGCTGCAAGATAGAAATATGCTATGAACACTGAAAAGAAAATGAGAGAAAGGTCATTAGTTCACACTCTTCCTAACCTAGCACCATCAGAGATCAAACAAGCATTGAAGATGTATTCAAAATATTTCATTGTCAAGGGAAGATCCCTCGAGATAATGAATGAAGATATGTAATATGGAGAGGTGGAGACAACAATAAAGTGGAGAAAGATATACAACTTAGATAACACTAAGCATGGAGAGGTAGAGACAATTCAACAAGGAAGCATGATTAATCAAGTAAAGGAAACCACTACCAATATAGAGCCAATTTATCTAATTGTAGACAAAGGAGAAATAATTATTGAAGATATAACAGAAGAAGTGGACCCTGCAAAATATTTATAGAAAGATGAGGATATCATGGACACTCAAGTTTAGGATGCTGAGTATATGGGTGTTGATTTAGATCTACTACAGAGTCATGAACCGATATTGACACAAGTTCTCAGTTATACTAAACAGTGAGATACTACAACTCATACTGCACAAGAAGCACCCAAGGACACTGAGGCAGAGAGAAATAAAAGGTAGAAGGAACTTAGACCACCGAGACTGAGCAAGGAAAGACAACCAATTTGGTACCACCAACCAACATTGATGGTCAGCAACCAAACATTCCTACCGACACAACAAATGTTCATGATACATAGAAAGAAAAGATGTAGGAATCAAATCTTAATGAGAAAGCAAATGAGAAAAAAGAGGAATAAATACATGAGGAACATAAGGGAGAAGAAAATATTGGGGAGAGTATTATTGGAACTCATACCAAGTCACTCGATGCTGGAAAGGCATCACATTCAAACCTTTCTACTAGTGAAATCATATTGGGAGGCAAGAAGAAGTCAAAGAAGAGGAAGCCAATCAACTTAGATCAACAAAATATTATTACCCAAGTCTATCCTAATACCTTGAAGCATAAGGATTTAAAAAAATATTTAGAGTTGGTATTCTAAAGACAACTCAAAGTAAGTTGATTACAAAGAGGAACAAGGCTACAATACTTGAAGATGTTAAGGAAATATTTTCCACAATTATTCCTGAGGCCAAAATTGATGAAACAAAGAATCTATTCAATGAAAATGGTGAATTGGTCAAGCAGATCAAAGGACCAAATAAGGATATGAAAAAATACATGATGAAGATACATCAAGACAAGATGGAACATAAACTGATGGAAGGACTAATACAAGCAAGTGAAGTGAAAAAGATAACTCTGTCTGTTTCATGTGAAGAAAGTGAAAATTGTTTAAATACTATTTTTTCATTGTTTCAAAAATCTTGTATTCTTTCACATTGTACCTAGGATATCAGACAGAAGGAAACTGACATTGAGAAAGAGCTGACAGAACACCTAAAGGAAATACTGACTGAGACTAGATCATTCCAGACATTTTATGCCAAAATAAAAGACCCACTAGTAGTTCAAGCTTCATTGAAGAAGAAGGAGAATAAGATCCTATTGGAATTGATTGAACTTCAAGCATTGCTCATACCCCACATCCAATCGATGTAGAACCAGCTGAAGGAGGCCAAAGAACTAGTAAATTTTCCAGCAGTAAGTACACTGAATGACCTTAATGGGATTGCAACAGATATATCCAAGTAGAATGTGGTCTTACAAACTCTCTGAGACACTTGGGAAACTATATTGTCAATTATTCAACAAAGGTATAAATAAGTTTTTGACAATTAGACTATAGTTGTAGCAGTTTTTGTCAAAAAATGGGGATATATGATGAAGATTTATAGGGGATATATTATGTAAACAGAGATATATGAGATTTTAGAGAAACAAAAAACTTATATATGACAAAATACAGAAAGAGGAGATGAAAAGTGAATAGGGAGTAACTACCAAGGAAGAGTTATACATTTAATAAATTTGAATATATTTTGTCAAAATGTCCAACTAATGTCAAAGGGGGAGATTTTTACCTCTGTAAGTTATTTTTGTTGTCATTAGTTTTGTCAAAGTTACAATTCATGGAGAACATAGTTGGTGAATGCAGAAAGTCTTATAAAGGACTAGTTAGTAATACACACTGAGGTAGTCAGTTGAGACATAAAGCATTATGAAATTGGTAAAGCAAAGAAGTGAGAACTAAGTATATCGAGCATATTTTGTTACCAAGTGGATATACTACACTGAGTTGCTAGTTATTGAGCACTGAGAGATTACTCAATCAAGTTTGAAGGAATATGTAACCAAGAAAGACACTTAATTCAAAAAGTGATAAGGATGCATTTAATGCATGGTTACTGCATTAATTATATTTATACAAGTATTAATAATAGTTGGTTATACGATCAACAATCGAGATAATTCAGGATGAAGATCTAAGGCACAGATCAAATGGTTAATGGGAGTTTTGTATTTCCAAGAACAACACCAAGTACCGAGGTAAAAGTGACATGGTCACCAAGCAAGAAAGAAGATCAAATGATTCAGGATAATTATTTTCCAACTAACTCATAGGATTAATAAGATAAAACTTCATATTTATTAAGGATGAATTCACAAGATGAAGTTGACATTGATGTTGATGTTGATGTTGATGTTGATATTGATGTTGATGTTGATGTTGATGTTGATGGGTTTGATGTTAATGAAGGAGTTAATGTTCTTATTGAATTATTGAGGTGATAAACACAGAGTAGAGCAGTACCAAGTAGATTTAGATATAGCAGAGAAGAACAATGAAGTGTTACAATGATCAGAATTAAGGTAACACATATTAGAGCACATAGATTCTAACTCAATATTAGTATTTGATGCAAATTATAATAGACATTTCATATTTTAAGTACTATTGTATTGTGAAGGTTAAATCCCAATACTAGGTAGATCCTAACAAATCTTGTTATTGTAAATCCTTTAATTGGGTAAATCTCTAAGTGTAGATATTGTAAAGTCCTCCAATCAGGTATACCTAATAAGTCTTGTATACTCTTAACCGAGTAAGCTATCAGAAGTAGAAAACCTTTGTAGCTCTAGTCGAGCAACCTTTCATTCTTTAGTTTTAGTGAAAGTTGTGGGTGTCATCCCCACTGCAATTTTGTCCTCTAACCAAGGATTTCTGTGTAACCAAATCACTGTGTTATGAGTTTATTTTTTATGGTTTAATTTTTTGAATTACATACTTCACATTATTTCATTTCAATGAAAAGGAGTCAGTAAACAAAGAATAGAAAGTTTATGGTGAGTTAGTTAAGGTATTAAGTTAAAAAATTTATAAGTATTGATTCACCCCTCCCCTCTTAGTCCTTAATTTCCATACATTATTCCAAAAAATAGAAGATATTTAGTTTATGATCAAGAATTCTATGTCATAATTCAATCCTTGAAGAAATGGAGACATTACTTATTGCTGAAGGAGTTTGTGTTGTATACCGATCATATATAGTCACAATTTTTGAATAGTCAAGGTAAGTTGAATCAGAGACACATGAGATGGGTTGAGTTATACTTTTGTGTTGAAGAATAGGAGTGGTAAATCAAATAGAGTTGTTGATTCTTTGAGTAGGAGAAGGAATTTATTGACAGAGATGAGAATTGAAGTATTAGGATTTCATGAATTGAAGACTTTGCATGATGAAGACCCTAATTTTGCAGAACCTTTGAAAGCTTGTAGAAAACCTATTATTGTAGACTGAAAAAAATGATTGGATTATTTCATTCAGGAAGGTATGTTATTCAGAGGAATTTAGTTGTGTATACCTAGGATTTCAATGAGAGATAATTTGATTAAGGAAAAAAACATTGTGGGTGATTAGATAGACATTTTGGAATTGACAAGACAATGGCTTTGGTGAGTGAGAACTATTTTTGGTCTCAGATTCATAAGGATGTAAGTAAATTTGTTCAGAATTTTAAAATTTGTCAAGTTTCAAAGGGTAGTAGTTAGAATACTGGATTGTGTACGCCTTTGATAGTGCCAAATAAACCATGGGAAGGCATTAGCATGGATTTTGTACTTGGATTACTAAAGAATCAAAGAGTAAAGATTCTATATTTTTGGTAGTAGATATATTTTCAAAGATGGCTCATTTCATACCTTGTAAGAAGACAACACATGTTGTGCATGTATCAGATTTGTTTTCCCTAGAAATTGTGAGATTGCATGGGTTCCCTAAGAGTATAGTTTCAGAGAGGGGTAGTAAATTTGTTGGTTACGTTTGGAGGACACATTGGAGAAAGATGAATACTGAGTATAAGTTTAGTTCTACATTTCATCCACAAATAGATGGAAAAAAGGTAGTAAAAATAAGTTTGGGTAATTTATTGAGATGTTTGGTTGGAGAGAAGACATGGAATTGGGATTTAGTTCTTGAACAAGCATAGTTTGCATATAATAATTCAGTGAATAGGGGTACAGGAAACACACCATTTTATATAGTTACATCTATGAATCCTAAAGGAGTGTCATAATTAAGGGATATTAGTCATGAAGTCAAGTCGAGTGCAAAAGCATAAGAATTTTCAGAACACATGAATGGATTACACACTCAAGTCAAACAAAATTTGGAAGATATGAACTAAAAGTATAAAGAGAGAGGAGATGTGAAACAAAGACATAAGGAGATGAGGTGATGGTTTATTTGAAGAAGGGTATAATAGTGGGAACATATAAAAAGGTGAAGATGAGGAAGTTTGGACCATGTAAAATTTTGAAGAGATTTGATTCAGGAAATGTGATGGGCCGTTTTAATGGCATCTTTTATATACCTTAGGAGAACTTTTTTCTAGGACCTTTCTTATGTTTTTTGTTATTGTACCAAGACTTTATGCTCTGAAACTATTATTATGTGATAGTCAATCACTGAACATATGCCATGGACATATTCTAATCTACTTTATTGGTATGAATATGCTCTATTTTTTTGCTATGAACTCGTGATCATATTTTATGAATGAATTGATTGTTTGGATAATAGATAATGTTTGTATTTTTAATGAATTAAATGAATTATTTTATCCTAATGGTGTTAATGCAGCTCATTGAAGTAGCAACTGACATCTGAATTAGATGAGCACGTCTTTGTGCTGGTTGCTTGACGCGGTCCTGCAGCAGATGCGCATGGATGAAACATCAGCACGGTAATGTTGGAAGTTTTCCAGATTGATCCAAGTGGAGACAATTGAGAAGAGTCTTGGAAAAGCACAATAATTTCTTTGATGAAATCTAGGAGAGAGTGGGAAGTTGGATCTATTGTCTATGCAGTTCCTTCCTCTCTTCTTGACCAATTTTATTTCATGCTTTCTAGTGTTCCTTTTTGTTAGATAGTTGTAATAAAAGCTCTGCCTTTTCTTAGGGCATGTGGAGTTTAGCAGTTAGATTTTTTCCCTTTGAATAAATACCTGATCCTGCAGAAGGAGGGCAGTTAGTATTATTATAGTTGCATTATATTATTTCGTAGTAAAGAATTTATGTACTCTTTTATTCAAGTTAATGAGCAAATGAAGTTTTGAGTTCACTACTGTGTAATTGAGTATTCTGCATACTCACCCAAGGGGGGCCACTTGGTGAGGAATCCATAGTTTAGATTCATTCTAGTTAGTTTTTTTTTCCTACATTTCTGTTATTTCAAATCCTATGCTAAACAACTCTTGCAGCCGAAGCCACAGGACAGTTACTGCTTCCTGCGGCCAAGCGGCAGAGTAACTAAAGCATTATAGTTGTTTGTGTGCATTCTTCCATCCTGCTAGTAGCCTTCATTTCCATCATTTATTTTCAAAGCATCTAATTCCATAGCATTAGTTTAGGTTTCCTATAAGCATTCATTTAATGCAGCAATAGTATAGTTTCCTTTCAAAAGCATTTATTTCCTGCAGCCATAGAGTAGTTCTTTTCCAGCATTTATTTCCTGCAGCAATTATAGAAATACTGGTTGAAGAAGTTCTTGGTGCATATATTTTTTGGCCCATTTCAAGTAACAAGTCCCTGGGTTTGACATATTAAATGAGTTTATTGTAAAGTGGATGAAGTGCTTGGTTGGATGTCCAATCCCTAAGTTAAAAGGATTATTCCTAGTTTCTAAATCTTTATAGCAAGCGATCATTTTTGGCACCGCTGTCGGGGATGGTGGTGAGCCTGGCTCTTATTCAACCATTCCTAGGATTTGTTTACATGCTTTCATTTCCTACTTTCATTATATTAAGCCTTCTCTTGAAAAAGCAAACCCCCATTCACATCATTCTATACTATCTGCATGCATAATAGACGAAGAGACGCCCGATGAAGGTACTTGCAAAATCCACACCACAACCTATTTAAGGAAGAGAACTAGTTCATTAACACCATTGTTAAGCTCCCTGAAGCCCCTTCATCATCCTCATCTTCTAAGGGTGATTTTCATGGGTTCTTCCAAGAACAAATCGAAGCTAATCAATTTGTTGAAGTATTTTCCAACCCAAAACTCCATAACCCTCAAGAAGAAAATCCTTGGCAGTTAGTTGTTTATCAAGCTCAGAACCACCCTCAAAATCCACCTTAGAAAGAATGAAGGATGGCTAATCCTACTACATTCCCTTTCCCTATCTCTAATCAGCAAGATAATAACAACCTCAAAAATATTCCCTCTTCTGTTCTTCCAAAATTTTATGGCCTTCTCACAGAGGACCCAGATACCTTTCTCTTCAATTTTTATATCCTTTGTAGGAGCTATGACTACACCACTAATGCCCACAAGCTTAAGCTCTTTCCTGCCACACTTAAGGAGTCTTCCTTGCGCTTGTTTATGGGTTTAGGACAGGATGTTGTCTATAATTGGGATGAAATGAAGGATGCTTTCTTGCTGAAATATAAGGAGTATTGTTGAGGAAATGATATGCAAGGGGATGAAATATTTAAGATGTCATAGAAGGAGGATGAGAGACTTGAGGACTATGTCTCAAGGTTCATGTTTAGTTTGCAGAAGAATACTCAGCACGAGCCCAATGAAGAATCTTAGAAGCTGCTCTTTTTGAGAGGCATTCATGATAGATTCACAGAGCCACTAGACCTCATGGATAGAGGAGATATCACCCAGGCATCATGGGGTGATATCTGGAAGATCTCCCTTAAATACTCAAGAGCTGCTATTAAGAAAGGAAGAGGGTATAGGTCCACTCCGGTTAAGTCCAATGGTGTTGGTGCTTCACAGACTGAGATAACCAATCTCTTATCCAATTTTAAGAAGGATATCATAAACAACATGGTCACCCAACTGGACACCATGCAGGAAAAGAAGAAATATGAGGAATTTGAGGCATGCTTGCAAAGTTTTTTCCACATTATAGATAGAAGAAGAGAGATTGCAGATGCAAACTGGTCGCTAATGTGGAGACTACACAAATGTTGACTGATTATAAACCAATTGAACCAGAGGATGAGCAATTTTTCTTCATCGCTCAGTGATGACCATGGTTGAACCAAAGGATGAGAAGTTTTTCTTCATTGCTCAGTGATGACCATGAGTACAGAGACAAGGTATGCCCCAGGATCCTCTTTCATTTAGTATTCCTTTTTATAATAATCAATGGAAACCCCCCATGAATTACCAAAATCCTCCCTGGAATAATTCCCAGAATCAATGACATAATTACCCCAATCCACAGTGGCCAAACCCTCAGGGAGGTTGGAAACAACCTTAAGGGGGATGGCAGCCACCTCAAGGTAATTAGCAGCAAAACCGGCAGTGGCGAGGCAGCGAGCAGTGCCCTAATCAACCACAAGGATTTTTTCCACCACCCATGCAGCCTCCACAATAGCAAGCTCTTTTTCCACCTCCTATAGCCACTAATCCACCTCCTAAGCCTACTTAGTTACCTACACAGCCAAAACCAAACCCGAATAATTGACCTCTTCCTCTATAGCAAAATGTGTATGCCAGAGATCAGTCGCAGTATCCCATGCAATGCCCTGCATATGAAATTAACCTTGATGATATTCACCTATGGTCCAGTACCACTCTTCCTGCACCTGAGCCTCCTGTAATCACTGAAAAGACTTTTGAGGAGCCCAATCACCCTGACATTTCATCTAATCCAGTAGCCCCTACAACACCAGCTAAGACCAATCAGCCTACTATTCCTCATTTCCCACAAAGATTGTAGCAAAGCAATCGTAAGGCCACTGATGAGTCAAATTTCAATATCCTAGACCAACTAAAGAATGTGAGCATCCAAATTTCCCTTTTCCAAGAAATCAAAGATGTTCCCACATATGGAAAAGCCATCAAAGAAGCCTGCTTTATAAATCCTTGCCGCAAGAAAAAGGATCCCCAAATTGTCTATGTCCTGGGAAAATTGGCAGATATCATGTTAGGAAAGCTTACCATCCCAAAATATTCTGACCTTGGAAACCCTGTTGTCGAGGTCATTATTAATGGGACTACTATAAAAATGCCTTAATTGATCTAGGAGCCACCATTAATGTCATGACCAAGGAAATTATGCAATGCCTTGGCATCACCAATCTCTGCAATACACCTACTGTCCTACAACTCGCAGACAGTTCGACTGTAAAGCCTGATGGAGCAGTGGAGGACATTGTGGTTGACCTAGAGTCTTGGTCATACCCTACAAATTTCATGATCCTTTCACCAAAATCTACTCTAGGAGGCCATCCAATTATTCTAGGATGTCCTTGGCTAGCTATCGCTAATGCCTACATTGGTTGTAGGTCAAGGGATATGACCATTTTTGACAGATAGCACTCCAAAACCCTGGGCTTATATCCTCCTACTCAACCTTAGATGGAATTAGCTTCTCCCATATGGCCAGATATAGGAGAGGAAGCCGAAGTTATTAATTTTGTCTCCCAATTAATGATGTTAACAAGGGAACCCTTCCTGTAGCTTCAGGAGGAAGATAAGGTAACCACCAACATCTTGCATAACCAGTATAGACCAAACTTAGACCCTTTGGATAGTTCCTTCCAAAACTACTCCCTACAGTCATTGTACTCTGATTACCAAATCTCTTCCCATGTGTCCAACTAGCTCTATCACCAAATTATTCCCTATGATGTTCAAATACCCTCATTAACAGATGCATCCATGATGGAGCTCACGCAGCAACTGGAAGTCTCCCCTGAACACTAATTAAATATTAATAGTAAAATTTCTCCTTAGTAGCAAACATCATTGACCAAGCTACTGAAAACTCATGCTATAGCTTTTGCTTGGGATTACGCTGATATGAAAGGTTTGGACCCAAATTTATGCACTCATAGGATCTTCCTAAAAGAGGACAAACCCCCAGTAAGGCAATTCCAAAGATGTGTCAACCCTGCTCTTCATGAAATATTCAAAGCCAAACTCCAAAAACTCCTTAAAGCCTATTTCATATATCCTATATCAGACAGCCAGTGGGTATCCCCACTATTCATAGTTCCTAAGAAAGGTGGCAAGTGGCATGTGTGTGTTGACTATAGAGAGCTTAACAATGCCACCAAAAAGGACCATTTCCCCCTTCCATTCATTGACCAGGTTCTGGATTCTCTAGCAGGAAAGAAATACTTTTCTTTATTGGATGGGTACAGTGGATACAATCAGATTTGAATTCTTCTAGAAGATCAGGAAAAGACCACATTCACCTACCCATGGGGGACTTTCGCATATTCAGTTTTACCATTTGGCCTATACAATGCTCCTGCTACCTTCCAGTAGGTAGTTATCAGCACCTTTGCTGACATTTCCCATGACTGTATGGAGATCTACATGGACGAATTTACAACTTATGGGGAAACTTATGAGGAAGCATTGGAAAATCTGGAAAAATTCCTCACCAGATGCAAATAACATAACATATCTTTGAATAGTGAGAAGTGCTTTATGATGATGTAGGAAGAAGTAGTATTTGGTCACTACATTTTTGCTCTCATCATTAAGGTGGACCCGACCAAAATTGAGGTCATTGTGAATCTGCCTACCCCAGCTAAACAAAAGGATGTCAGAAGCTTCCTTGGTATTCATTACTCACTAAATATGTTGAGTTTGTCTAGACACCAAATTGCGAAGTAGCATTCCTACAGCTAAAATCTGTACTTACTCAGGCACCAGTCCTTCAAGGTCCTAATTGGGAACTCCCATTCCACATACATACAGATGCCTCTGATCATTCTATTGGATCCATTCTTGAACAAAAGGAAGGTACACTAGAACATGCCATTTACTTTGTTACCAAAAATCTATAGGGATCTCAGTTGAACTACACAGTTACCAAAAAGGAGCTATTGGCTGTTATCTATGCTTTGAACAAATTCTTCCATTATGTCACTGGTTATCAAATCTTTGTGCATATAGACCATGCACCTATTAAGTATTTGGCTAACAAGCTTGCCATAACTGGAAGATTGGCTAGATGGTTGTTGTTGCTACAAGAGTTTGATATTACCATCATAGATAAGCCAGGAAAATCAAATGTGGTAGCAGATTTTCTCTCACGCCTATAGAATGTTGATGAACCCTTGTCAATTGATGACAAATTTCCTGATGACCACCTATTCTCCATTGCATCAAAAACACCCTGGTATGCTAATATTGCTAACTATCTAGTTTCACAAAAGGTACCTCCACACTTCTCTCCAAAGGAAAAGTGGTTACTAATAGAGAAAACTTTCAAATTTTCTTGGATTGCTAACTGTTTATTCTATACTTGCCCTAACCAAGTATTGAGAAGATGCATTCGTGAGGATGAAACTTATGACATCCTTCGGTATTTTCATGATGAGCCCTGTGGAGGGAATTTTTCTACCAAAATGATAGCCATGAAGGTACTTAACACTGGTTACTATTGGCCATCCCTCTACAAGGATTCAGCCAATTACACCAGAAAATGTGATCATTGCCAGCGGATGGGGCGGCCTACTATATCTAATGAAATTCCACTCTTTCCTTAGGTTGTAGTGATTCCATTTGATAAGTGGGGAATCAATTTTGTTGGTCCCATCACTCCTGCATTAGATGATAATTCATACATACTTGTATGAATTGATTATGTAACCAAATGGGTAGAGGTTAGAGCCATGAAGTATGCAAGAGACAACAGAGTTGCACAGTTCCTGTATGAGGAGATATTACATGCTATGGTGTACCCAATGAGTTAATCACTGATCAAGGAACTCAATTTACTTCCACATTGATTACTGCTCAAATGAAAGAGTACAAAATCCGCCACCGCAAATCAAGTCCCTATCACCCACGGGCGAATGGCCAAGTAGAAATTACTAATAGGGAGATAGAAGCTATCCTCACAAAGACAGTATAGCTGCATAAGGAAGATTGGATTAGTCATCTATAAGAGGCAGTATGGGCCTACTGCACTACATAGAAAACCACAACAGGGTTCACTCCTTTTGAGTTAGTATATGGAAAGACAGCTGTGATGCCGATTGAGTTTAAACATAAAACTTTACGGATGACGTTACAGCTAAACATTGATCTTACTAAGGTGCAACATGACATGATCCTACAACTTAACCAGCTAGATGAGAAAAGGAAGATAGCCCTGCAGCACATAGAGTTGGTTCAGACATAGCAAAAAAAATGGCATGACTCTCACATCCTTTCCAAACAATTTTCTCTTGGTGACTGGGCTCTTTTGTATGACTCAAGATTCCAAGAAAACCAAGGTAATCTTACAACTCATTGGCTTGGCCCTTATGAGATTATCCATGTTTATTCTAATGGAGTAGTTCAGCTCTCTACTATTGACCTTGTAATTTTCAAGTTACTGGTAAATGGTCATAGGCTCTACCTGTACCATAAACCACAGCAAAGGCCGATTTCCTGTGACAGTTTGAGATTTCTCCTACAACTGCTGAACCTCCTTCTGTTGAAGATCCTCCTACAGTCGATGAACCTCCTCTAGCTGAAGATCCTCCTATAGCCAATGAACCTCTTTTGACTGAGGGCATTCCTATAGCCACCTGGCGTAATTATTTACTCCGGTCATCTCTTTGAAAATTTCCCGCATGCAATCATAATAAAAAAAATTGTTTCCCACAAAAATATCTTTTCCATAATAAACATCATTCCATCCACTTTTTCATCATCTTCATCTACCATCCACAATATCTCATTATTGCACCAACTCAGTTTTCTTTTCCCTCTTTTACTCTTCCAACGTCATCAAATCTTTCTGGATTTGAGAATTTAACGGTATAATATTCTTAGGTACACATTACTTTATTGTCCCCAAAATTTTTTTATTTCATTTAATATGATTATGACACATTGTACTTAATAGACAGATTCATTCTCGATTTTGCCGTACATTTCCACGCAAGCTAGGACACTTGTAATTTTTTTTCTAGGGGGTAGTAAATAGGGTTTTGTGAATAATAAATGAAACTTCCCACAAGCTCAAAACTTGTGTCATTTCCAAATCAACTGTCATAATTACCAATCTTTGTCATTACTATTTTTCTACCCGAGTTGTACTAAGACATCATATCAGAACTTGTGATTTGACAAACCATATGTGTAAACTGTCAAAACCAGCCCTGTCTTTAACTCACAAAATTTCAGCTTACTTTCACATCATTATTTCAAAAAAATCTTCTATTGTGTCTTGTTCGAAACTACTAGAAAACTTTCATTCCAGTTTTGGGCACATCATAGAAATTTTTCCGTGAACATAGTAAAGATTATCAGTGGAAGCAAGGGGATTTTGGATTTTTTTAAACATTGTTGGTGTTCCAAAGTAGCAGAATGGGTGGTTCTCCTATACAACATGAACCATCAAATCACATGGTATTGTTAGAAGACCAGGACAACATTCAGGTATTTAACAGAGTAGGTTGGCTCACCTATTTTTCTAGGTTAAATGGGTATGACGAAGATAAGACACTAGAATTTTTGAGAACATACAACAATGGAATTGCATATGTTAAGGGGTTACAAATTGAAGCTTTAGAAGCATGAATTGTAGAAGTCTCTAGACTTCCATCTATAGGTGCAACATTTCCACATGGGCATGACACACAAATGGCCAGAGTAGAATTTGTGTTACCAACAGATGCCCCAATGGATATATAGTAAACAAGGAGTCAAGCAGACATCTCTTCTTGGAAAATTTCCTCAATTAGCCATTCATGTCATAAGGTACATTACCTGTGAATGTCATTTTTCCTTCTTGCATGCAGTTCACTTTAAATTGTTGAGCCACTTATGGCATACTCATTTAGTGAATCTTTGAAATTTTCTTTACGCCCTTTTGAATTTAAGTGCTGAAGAAGTACAGAAAGGGAGGCAGAACGCAGTAACCCACCATGGCTTAATTAAACTATTGGTGGAAAGGTCACTGAGGGATGTCTCCCCCATGTCTTGGGGTAGATTTATTGAGGCACCTCATATTGATTTGTATGCAGAAGGGCCACATCCTGAGAATCAAGAAGAACGGGGAAATAACCGTAATGAGGAAGAAGAATTGGGTGAACAAGATGAGCCCTTGAATACTTCTTCCCCTTCAAGGGTTCATGAGGAAAATGTGCCCTCTGGTCATCCAAACCCTATTTTGGGGAGTGGAGAAACTGAGGCTCCCGTAATTTCTCGACAAAAGGATAAAAAGGGTAAAGGCAAAGCAAAATTGCCAGAATATATGAGCCAGGATATTCCTATGTCTGCTATTTTTCCTGCGGCCGCACCCACCAAGAAAAGGAAACTTTCACAAAAGTAATCTGCAACCTCTACTGATACCCCATTATGCAGAAGTGTTCCTTTGAACACCACACAACCCGAAGACACCAGTTCCTCTATGGCGACTGATGATTCTCATGTCTTTTCAGAGGAGCCCCTACAGGAGCAACCACAATCAGGCAGTCCTATTGTCGAGTGCCAAAATATGGTGGATGAGGATCCTGCAGCCATTAAGTTCATTCCAAAAGTAGAGTGTGTAGTACCCGAGGAAGTGGAGCCTCAAGTTTCTGGAGGAAAATCTTCTCCTCCACAGGATGGCATTTACGGGGAAAGACCCCTTGTTCTAGAAAATATACCAGGTTGTCCAAAGAAAGAGGAGGACCCACAAGAAGTCAGGGAAATTCCACATCGACAACTTGAGGAGGTAACTGTTCACTCTATATTGGTTGATTATTTCAATGCAATATCAAAAATCAATGTGGGAACTGGAAAAGGCAAAGTTAAGGAAGGAAATTGAAAGGAAACAACAAGAGATCGAGTTTCTACAGAACAAGGTAAATAACATTACAGATATAATTCTAAAATTAATGGAATGTAGGCCACCACCATGGGTTTATGCCCTATGCCTCAAAGAGAAATTTTTTTTGTTTAAATGAATGAGAATCCTTCGGGATGTCAGCTTAGGTATAGAAACCCCACATGAATTCATGGCTTCTTACAACACATAACCCAAGTGTGCTCAGAATTTGCTGTGTGAATTATACCTACACAATTATGGTGTTCCTTCTAATACTGACTAGAACCCCCTTATGTTTATTGGAGATATACATTTGTCAACCCTTGTTTCCTGGATTGAAAATGAGATAAACTATGGTGAGCAATTATATAAGTACAAAATTTTGGAAAAATCCATTTCCTTGCCTCTACGTCTGGAAAGTCGGTCACCACAATGGCTTTACTATGACTAGATGCAAATTATGTATGGATTTCATGATTCTACACTGAGGAAATGGATTCTGGAAAGTCATGAGGAAGTCTTCTCAGCTTTTGAAAAATTGTCATTATCAGATGGAGACAAGGTAGCTGCAGGGTTAAAATAGAGATGGGAAAGACTTCCCTTGGCACTTAAGAAGGCAGAGCCACATAGTCTGATTAACTTGCGTGCTACAATGTAGTGTGTTAATTGGTATATATGCCAAGGAAGACAACCAAGGCTCGATCATTGGTTTCCACTCACTTTCCAGCCTCCCCTACTCTTATGTCCATTATACAGTTGCATAGATGATGAAATAGATGAGCAGCAGGAACTAGGCAGATAGATAAATGTGGAGTGCACAAATGGGTTCTACTGGTGCGTTGGCACCACCATGGTTTGAGAAACATAGGAATGAGGCCTCTGGGTTCTTGCCAAAGTCTGGAATGTCTCAGTGCATGAGGACCAGCACTAGTCTTCGTAGGGGGCAGAATGATGGGCCATTTTAATTACATCTTTATATACCTTAGGAGAAATTTTTGCTAGGACCTTTCTTATGTTTTCTGTTATTATTCCAAGACTTTATGCTCTAAAACTGTTATTATGTGATAGTCAATCACTGCACCTATGTCATGGACATATGCTACTTAATCTGCTTTATCAGGATGAATATGCTCTGTTTTGTTGCTATGAACTCATGATCACATTTTATGAATGAATTGATTGTTTGGACAATAGATAATGTTTTTATTTTGAATGAATTCCATGAATCCTTTTATCCTAATAGTGTTAAGGCATCCCATTGAAGTAGCAACTCACATCTGGTTCAGATGAGCACATCTTTGTGCTGGTCACTTGACGCGGTCCTGTAGCAGACATGCATGGATGAAACATTGGTGCAACAGTGGTGGAAGTTTTCCAGATTGATCTAGGTGGAGACAATTGACCAGAGACTTGGCAAAGTATAATAATTTCTTTGATTAAATCTAGGAGAGAGTGGAAAGTTGGATCTTTTGTCTATGCAGTTCCTTCCTCTCTTCTTGATCGATTCTATTTCCTGCTTTCTAGTTTTCCTTTCTGTTAGATAGTTGTAATAAAAGCTCTGCCTTTTCTTAGGGCATGTGGAGTTTAGCAGTTAGATTTTTTTCCCTTTAAATAAAGCCCCACTCCTATGTGAGAAGGATGGTAGTTGTATTATTATAGTTGCATTCTGTTATTTCATAGTAAAGAATTTTTGTACTCTTTTATTCAAGTTAATGAGCAAATGAAGTTTTGAGTTCAGTACTGTGTAATTGAGTATTTTGGGTATTCACCCAAGGGGGCCCACTTGGTGAGGAATCGTTAGTTTAGATTCATTCTAGTTAGTTCATTTTTCTTGAATTTTTTTTATTTCAAATCTTATGTTGAACAGCTCTTGCAGCCAAAGCCACAGGACAGCTACCGCTTCCTGTGGCCAAGCGGTAGAGTAACTAAAGCATTATAGTTGTTTGTGTGCATTCTTCCATCCTGCTAGTAGCCTTCATTTCCATAATTTATTTTCAAAGCATCTGCTTCCATAGAATTAGTTTAGGTTTCCTTTAAGCATTCATTTCATGCAAAAATAGTATAGTTTCCTTTCGAAAGCATTTATTTCCTGCAGCCATAGAGTAGTTCTCTTCTAGCATTTATTTCCTACAGAAATTATAGAAATACTGGTTGAAGAAGTGCTTGGTGCATATATTTTGATGGCTCATTTCAAGTAACACATCCCTGGGTTTGACATATTAAATGAGTTTATTGTAAAGTGGATGAAGTGCTTGGTTGGATGTACAATCCCTAAGTTAAAAGGATTATTCCTAGTTTCTAAATGTTTATAGCATGCAATCAAAATGCATATGAAATAGAGTTTCCAAATGACATGGACATATCACCTATATTCAATGTTGCAGACCTATATGATTATCATTAGATAGTGAAGACAATAGATCATATGTGGAACAACAATATCCTAAGAAGTAGATGGAGGAGATTGAAGAGATTTTGGATACCAGAATTGGAAAAAACCCTAGAGGTGGACATTATTTTGAATATCATGTTAAATGGAAGGACATACCAGTTGAAGATTCTTCATGGATTTCTCAAGTTGAGGTTAATAATTTCAATTTTCATTTAGCCTTAGCAAAGTGAGAGGCTCACTTTTCAATAACCCTAGGTGTCTGATGCAGGAGCACCTTGGGTTCTTTGGCAATCTTGCATCAACCAATAATATTTCTATTTCCAGTTGTTCCTATTTTTCTAGTCTCTATGTTTTCAGCGGTGTTCCTTTGATTTGGCTTATCTTCAGTTGCATACCTCATGGCATTTTCTTCACATTGTATTTTATCATCATTTGGGTTCGCACCTTGATCCATTTATTTTGGGTTGAGATTTCTTGGATTTGGGCCCAGACCTATTTTTTCTTCATGTTTCATGGCCAGATGTAATATTCTAATCTTACAAACTTTTTCCTTGGAATGCAAACTTTCTTGGAATTTCATTCAATGTTCATGGGATTGTGGTCGACCTCCATTTGTGTTTGCACTTCATTTTTTTCATGTGGAAGTTCTGCTAGATTTGGATCTTGGCCTATATTTGGTATAAAAATTTCCTACCTTTGAGAATGTGATTGATCTTGTCCAGCTTGTTTGAATTGTGAACGTTTATAAATTAATGTATTGGATCTCTAGTTTAGCAGTTCTTAAATAGATAATATATAGAAGGCTACCATTGTATATATTTTGATAATTTAATTTTTAATCAGGCCTATATGCATGGAATGTAAGCTTGCATGTTGCTGGCCAATTTGATGTAATTTTATGAATCTGTATTAATGCAAACGATTCATCTCGAATTCTTTTTGTATCTTGTTGCTGTTTGAGTTGTTGTTTCCGTTGAGTGACTCTTATTGCAAGGATTGGAAAGATATCTCTGAGTTCCCTCCATCCTTGGATGTACCAATTATACATGGCTTGATTTAGGGATGGAGATGGGACAATAATATGCCTCATTATTCTCATCTTCAGTTTGTTGATGAGATTGCTCTCAGAGGAATAGCTAGAATAAATGAAGCTATTTATTTTAGGAAAACCTTAGACACTTATTTGGATATCTTTGGGAAAAATATAAATGAGGCAAAATCATCTATTTTTTTCTTCAATACTCCTCAATCTATTCAGAATGAGATTTCTCATATTCTCTAATTTTAGACTGTCTCTTCCTCTGGTACACCTTGGGAGTCCCCCAAATATGGGGCCTTAATTTAGAGAGTTTCAGTAGGAAAAATTACAAAGAATTATGGAAGAGGGTTACTTATTGAACATTTAGGTGACTTTTGTTTGCTGAAAATTTTACTCTTTTGAAATCGGTGGTTCAAGCTCTCCCTATGTACATATGTTTTCTGTACATTGCTCCCTCTAGATTTATGAAGGATTTTGATGCTCTCTCATGTCAATTTATTTGGTTAGGGAATATTTTGGATTCTCAATGGAGTTTGCTTAGATGGGATTTAGTCTGTAGACCAAAGCAGGAAGGTGGTCTTTGTATGCACCCTAAAATGGTCGCCTAGACTATGGGCCCCATTTATCATTTTATCAATTTATCAAATTCTAGAATCAATGCTTTGCAACATTTTCAATTCAAATCAATTTCCTTGATCAAATCGTAATTAATTCAATTATTTTAATATTTCCTAAGGTTTGATCATTTTTATTTAATTAAAAGATTTAATCTCCCTTTTAATTAAATAAAATTCATCTTATTTAATTAAATTAAATTCCTCCCATTTAATTAAAAAAAATTCTTCCAATTTATTTAATTATAAAGAAAACCCTTCTTTTAATTAAATAAATAAAAATCCCCACTTAAAGCTCTTCTTTTGATGAAAAATGAAATAAATTAAATAAAAATCCTTTTTTATCACATCTTTCTAAGTGGTGGGCTTTTTTGCTTTAATGAGCACATGGATCAACCAAGATTTAATCTCCACCTTTGCTCATTTCTTTTTGCCTCTTAATCTCAATCGTTCACTTTTCTTTATAAGGAGCCCTCTCCTCATTTAGGATCCCACTTCTTTTTGTATTGTTATGCTGCAGGTTTGGAGAGAAATTTTGGAGGAGATTTTGAGCACTCAAGCTTGGATATTGCAACTTCTCTATCTTCTTGTATTCTTCTTCTTGCATCCATGGATATTCATATAGATTAGATTCATATTAGATTAAATTCATATTTTCTTCCATAGATTAAGCTTGCATATTTCCTTTTATAGATTAATCATGCATTGTTATCATATAGATTAATTTCCTTTTATGCATTGCAATCATATAGAATAGTTTTCATTTTCATGCATTGAATCTCTCATTTCATGTTGTACTTGCATAGGCACAACCAAGTCAATCTGAGGTGCCTCCATCACAAACCTTTGCACTCCATGAATAGAGAGCTATGAGTTGATATTTGAGGCCTCATTCTTGAGCAACCTTGGATGGAATGATTCATAGAAGTGTGACACATTTTTAGCACACATTTTTGGTGCGGTCCTGTGGTAATCTTCACACGAGCAATCATTTTGTTGCGTGAATCTGTCTTTTTTTGCTTTACCAGCAAGTCGTTTGCTATCAATTTTGAGCTTGTTTAACCTGTTGTCTTGTCATTTTCCAGTTTCTTTGGTCAATCTGGGTCGGTTTGGATTACTTACCCCATTGTTAGAAGCTTGTTTAGCTTTGGATTTTTTCATTTTGACCTCTTGATTAGTAACCTTTGATTTCACAAGTGACCTTGCTTGGAGCTTGATGAGCTAGAAAGTGTCCTTGTTGAAAAGATAAAACTTTAGATTCTTTGATAACACACTTAGAGAGTTTTGGTAGTCTCTTGTCCATTCACTTTCATACAAAATTCAATTTCAATCAATATAACTTGGGTAAGATCATCCTCCTGATCCATATGTGCTAGGATACTTATCCGAAACGTGGGCACCTCTGTGGCAGTGTTGGCTTACGCCTCTTACAAATTCTATCTTATCACCTCTTTTTGGACAAGTTAATGCCTTTATTATCCTAGTTTGATACCAACATCTCTTAGGGTCATCCTATCAGCTCGTACCTTTTCTTTCATGCTAGTTACAATAAGATATCAAGTAAATCAAGGAAAATGACCTCAAGCGGTCTTCAACCAATTACCCTTAGTTCAAACTCGCCAAAAACGTAAGGGAAAAGAACCCATATTTGATCAATCACCTAGGAACAACTCAGAAGTGTGGTTTGATTCCAAGAGTCACCTTAGTGATTTGGGTACCCCCTTGTCCTCTTCTCACTCTTCTATGGATATGAGTTACACAATGACTCAACAAGAGAGGGAAGACATGGATAAATGTCTTGATGATATATTTGCAAAGAATAGAGATTCTATTTCATTTGGTGGCTCCTCTCCTATCAGTCGGCCAACTTCACCCCTTATCTCAACAAGATATCTAGATGCACATCAAAGGGCTGAGAGAGAGAGAGGTAAAAGGAAAGCTTATCATGATGAGTTATCACAACATGAGAACCAAGGAGATGAACTTTATGACAGTCATGTCAATGCAACCTACACCAATAATTTGTTTAAAAATTCAAGGCCAAGTTCACCACTCAAGACATCTGCAACATACATGAGAAAAATACTTAAGAGAATTGAGCATGAAAAGAAATCTTTCCTAGATGAACAAGCTTGTAAGGAAGAACAACTTAAGCTCCTAGAGTTGGAAAGAAAAAATTTGTTAGATATGTAAAGAAAAGCCTTCCAAGAAGAGCAGGATAGGCTCTTGGCTCAACAACGTAATAACCAATTCAACAACTAGAGTGGTGGAAGCATCTCTCCTCCATCCAATCCTAAGACTCCACATAGTTGAAGACATTCAAGAACACCATCATTATCTCCTAGCCCTAGAGGAAGAAGGTCTTCCGTACATGATCATTACAGGAGACAAACACCTCCTAGGAACTCAAGACAACCTTCACAATGTTCTCATCATGGTTCACAGTATGGGGGTAGTAGCTCAAATTTTGACTCCAGCTCCCAAGACTTCATGAAAATGCAACAAGAACCACTTTTCCAACATTATGTGGAGAAATATTTAGAGAAAAACAAAGATAAGTTCCTAGAGAGTTTGATAAGCAAGGGTGCTAGAGTCCCTTACAACTTTTATGTGGTCAAAAATATTAAGAAGCAAGGGCCATCTCAAGAGCAAGAGCTCAAGGAACTTAAGAGCATGGTGGAAAATATGATGGCACGTAAGAATTCATTTTCACTAGATTCAATTTGTCCTAATCCTTTTGATAAGAGTTTTGACATGAAAGAGTTCCCTAGAAAGGTTGAAATTCCTCAATATGACAAATATGATGGCAATGGAGATCCACATGATCATGTGCACCAGTTTTATACCACAAGTTTTGAGTTCCACCAAGATGACTCGTATCTTATGAGATTATTCCTAAGGATTCTAAAAGGTCAAGCAATGGAATGGTTCACCAATATAACTCTCTCGGTCAAGACTTTCAAAGAGCTTGTTCATAGATTTGTTCAACATTTTGCATACAACCTTGAAAGATCAATCACTATGTTGGACTTATGTAATTTTTAACAAAGTCAAGGGGAATCCTTTGTTGATTTCTTGCAAAGGTGGAGACAATAGTGCTCTCAATATTCTAGAACCATTCCTGAAAATGAAAAGATTGATATCCTTGTTAGCAACTTAGTTCTTGAAATGCGGTATGAAGTTAGAAAGAAAGTTTTTTATTCCTTTGATACCATGGTTGAAACCGCATGTAGGATTGAAGATGTTTTAAAAGAACAAGGAATTTTGACCAAACATGGAAACAACAATAACAACAATGGTCAAAACAATAACAACCCTAACAAGGATAAGGGAAGGAACTCAAAATGGAATAGGAACAAACAAGTGGTAAATGATGGAGTTGTGGACTCCTCCCAACACAAGGATCAAAATGTGCTTCATTTGTCTAGTGTTGTTCAAGCTATTAATCTCAACACATCTAATCAACAAGAGAGAAAGCCAAGATACCAAGATAAGACTAAGAGAGAAAGATGTCAATTTGCAAAACTTGGTGATTCATATGAGGATATTTTAAAGATGCTCATTGCCAACAATCTTGCACATCCTCAAGATCTTGTGAAGTTTCATATACCTGACGTTAAGCCACATTGGTGGGATGAGAAGGCCTTTTGCATATTTCACAATGGCATTGGACATTGATAAGGCTAAATCATTGCCTTTGTTTTGTATAATTTTAATACTCTATTCTAGTTTTTGTTAAAACATTCGAGAGCCTAGCTAGTCAAAACTTGTGATAAAAGTCCAGATAGAACTGTTAAACCATGGGTAGATGTTTTTGACATACTTTGCTAATATTATGTATATAATGCAGTATTTCATAAAACCATCAGAATATATGTTCTAACATCTGGATATTTAATTTGATTAAGCTTGTTGCATGAATATTTCCATGTCATAACTAACTTGACAGGAGAGAAGTGGCTGGAGAGTGGTCGACAGTATTCAAAGAAGACCGTTGAAGACCAGCTATGGAAAAGTGATCATTAAAACACCAGGAAAACATGGCTACTATAATGGAGCCATTATTCCAGGATGTGGGGTTGTCGCACACCTATATTCCCTCTGCACTTAGTACGTTGAATTGGTCATCTGAGTTTCATTACCCACACTGCGAGCTGTTGTATTTCCATATTCTTCTCTGGCATGTTTTCAGCAAGATGGTTTTTCCTTTCTATTTTGTAATAATGTTTGATCCTCTATATATAGGGATTGGACCGATAGTTTGAGGGAGATAGAAATAAATCAGAGAAAAGGTTTGGGAAGAACACTGTTGTATTTTCACAGCAATCTATTTCAAGTTCCATGTCTTGTTTTTATGTAATGAGTTTTTGAAACACAATGAAATAGTTCTTGGTTTACATTCTATGTTCATAGTTTAGTAGAAATTGACCAAGGGGGCCCACTTGGGAGTGGAATAGGTTAGAATAGAATAGATTTCATTTCTAGCATTTCCAAGAATTTCCAGTATTTTAGATAGAAGTTACAATTTCTTCTTGCAAAATCGCAACTTGTGAGTGTTCCTACAACATCTGCAAGAATAGTTATAATGGATGTTTTAGGTTGAAATCTTAGGTTTTAGTAGAGTTGCAATTTCTAGCATTCATTCCAGTAAGAAGATGTATATATTCTTTTCCTACAGCGCTAGTGTAGGTTTCTTTTATGCATTTTTACCTTCCTGTAGCATAATCAGAATGACTCCTTAAGGAACCTAGTGCACATACCGTGCTGACCATTTCAAGTATATGTCCCTGGTTTGACAAGTTAAATGCACCTTATAATGGGAAAATTATTTCTTAGATTGAATGAACCATTCCTAAGAAAGGCCTTGAGCATGATTATTATACACCTATTGTGAGGTGGTTCAGACATAACATTGAAAACTGTTACAAACTCAAGCATATTATTCAAGATCTCATTGAGAATGGAAAGCTTAAGGTAGATGGATTGAATACTAATGCCGATCATAAGGCATTCAAGGAACCTTTTCCCAAATATGAGAAGGGGGAAACCTCTAAAGTTAAGAATAGAAAAGTTGAGATCAACTACACTTACACAGATGCAGATAATACTATCAACATGCTTGAATTTCTAGAAGGGAATGTCAATATGATGAGGGGTAGAGATCCCTATGGTTATGATCTAGATGTGGACTATCCTCCTGTCTTTGATGAAGAACCTGTTGTGGTACTAAGGGGTCCCAACTCTAGAGTGTCATCGAAAGCCCTTAATGCTATCACACAAAGTCAAGGTCCCGTTGTCATTAGAGGACCCAATTCAAGACAATCAAGTAAACCTAAGAAAGTGGCATCCAAGAATATCACCTTAAAGATAGAAGTCAATCCTAAGTCAATTTATAGCCTTGTTGATCAGTTACAAAGAACCCCAGCTTATATTTTGATCTTTGAGCTCCTAGAGTTGTCCCTGAGACATAAACAAGTCCTTGAGGGTGCTTTGCGCATGGTGAACATCCCCAACAACTTAGATGTTGATCAATTCTAGAACATGGTTAACTACATTTCTAGCCCTCATTACCTTACCTTTTTGGAGGATGATGATAAAGCCTTGAGCCACCCACACAATCTTGCTCTTCATATTGAGGTTATGATCCACATAACCCATGTTAGGCGTGTGTTGATAGATGGGGGTACTAGGCTTAATATATGTTCTTTTAGTCTTTTAAAAGAATTGGGTTATTCTAAAAAAGTCATAGATACTAGAAAAAGGATTACTATCAAAGCCTATGATGAGGCAGAAATAAGTTCCAAGGGGTTGGTCGTCCTTCCTGTTAGGATTGCCCATGTTGAAAAAGATATTTTATTTCAAATAGTTGATGTTGTACACCTTGCGTATAATATCTTACTTGGTAGACCATGGATTCATGATATGCAAGCAGTGTCATCTACCTACCATCAGTGTGTTAAATTACCCTACAATGGAACAAATATTTGTATACCTGGGGAAAACACTTTATCTGTTAATTCTATCTCAGTAGGAACTCATGTTCCCCTCAATAGAGAAGCAGAAAATTTTGATGCAACCTTAGCTAAATGTAAAGACAAGCTCAAATCCATAGATCTTGACATGGGGGGGTATCAACTCAACTCTCTCACAACACTTCTAGTCTTGCCTTGATCTTATGGAAAACATTCACAAGAAAATAAACCTTCCTCTTCAGCTATGACTTTGTTTGGCACATTTGTAGAGTCCTTAGTGCCTATCCAAGATGAGAAAGAAGAGACATTTGTTAGAGACTAGATCTATAGAGAAGAAAAATATATGTACAATGAGAAGTTCTCTCCCTCTCCTAAAGCTTATGGAAGAGGGTATACATTTTTTAGATAGATGGTTATCCTTTACATGGCCCACTTAATCATAGATTGGATACTAGAGCTGAACCTCTTGATCATGCTCTTTTTGGATGTAAGTCTAAGAAGCCGGTTGGCCTCAGATTTGAGAATTACAAGTGCACTAATCCTATCTTTGAGGTGTTGAAAAGCGATAATGAACCAGAATATGTTCCTAATCTGACAAACTAGCAAGACATGTGTGAAGAGTGGGTCTCATCCAACAATCTCCTTTGGGGAGATTCCAATATTTTGGTCACTCATGCGTCAGTTGCAACTTTAGAAAAAAATGAATCAGATATTAAAGAACCTCATAGAGAACACCAGCGTAAGAATATTTCTTGTTTAATGGAAAGAGAAGGTGTTACCTCTGATGAAATGAAACTTTCCATATTAATATTTCCAAAACCTTCATGGTGTAAGCATCCTAGTCACAGTTCAGACACAAGTTCACATGAGTATGAATGGAACTCCTTCTCTGAGTCTTCCATAGTTGATAGAGATATTGATGTTATCCACACTTATAGTTCTCAACCCGAGGTAGCCAATGAGTCACATGTAGGATTAGAGTATTTGAACCCATGTGCCACCTTAGTGGATGATTCTTCGCTTGTTAGGATGAATCCTGATTTGGATAGCTCAGAAGGATACTTGATGGAATTTGACTCTTCAGTCACCAGAAATAATATCATTCACATTTATAACCTTGAACCAGTCGTTGAATTTCCTCTTGTTCATCTTGACCTCATTGATTGGTCTCAACGCTATCAAGAACCTGATCTCTTAATGTTTCAAAATGATTATGAGATAGCATGTTACCTAAATGCCATTGAACCCATAGTCTCTTCCACCAGTGAACTAGCTACCAGTATGATAGAACCAGACATCAAGTACCTTAGTCAAAAGATAAAAATAAAATAAAATCAAAAGAATAGGAGTTATGATGGTGAAAACCACTATGTGGCGGTGTCAGAACTGAAAAAATAAAAAAGAAATGACGTATCCAAAGGTGAAAACCTCTTTGAGGTTCCTAAGGATGAGGTACTTGATTGTCTCCCTAGCTACTTTCAAGATCGATCTTCAGTGATTATTGAACCAACACAAGCAGTCAATTTGGGTACAGATGAGGCTCCACAAATAGTACACTTGGCTAAGTCCTTGTCACCTTAAGAAAAAGAAGCTTACACTAAGTTCTTACAGAAAAAGAAGATCAACTTTGCATGGACTTATTCAGATATGCCAGGGTTGGACATTAATCTTATCATGCATCACTTGTCCATAGCTCCGGGTGTCAAACTAGTTAAACAAAAATTGAGAAAGATGCATCCTCACATAGCGCTCCTAGTCAAAGATGAATTGGAGAAACTCCTTGGTGCAAGATTCATAAGATCTATTGCCTATGCTAAATGGATATCAAACATTGTACTAGTTTTCAAACATGACAAATCCATTTGAGTTTGCATAGATTTCAGAGATGCCAATAGAGCATGCCCAAAGGATGACTTTCCACTTCCTAATATAGACATGATAGTGGATATGACTGTGGGTTATGAGATTTATTCCTTGATGGATGGTTTTTTGGGTACAATCAGATAAAGATAGCTCTTGAAGATCAAGAAAATATTGCATTCACTTGTGCATGGGGTACCTAATGTTGGAACATTATTCCTTTTGGATTAAAAAATGTAGGAGCCACCTATCAACGAGCTATGACAACTATTTTTCATGACATGATGCATAAAAACATGGAAGATTATGTGGATGACACCTTGGCCAAGTATAAATAGAGAGACACACACTTAGATGATTTAGAAGTCATTCTAGATCGCATGGAACAATTTAAACTAAGGTTAAATCCTAAAAAGTGTGCATTTGGGGTCGCCTCTAGAAAACTACTCGGATTCATCATTTCATCCAAAGGAATAGAGGTGGACCCTGAAAAAGTTCAAGCAATCATAGATATTCCACCTCCTAGAAACATTAGTCAAATGAGGAGTCTTCAAGGACGTCTTCAATCTATAAGGAGATTTATTTCACAATTGGCAGATAGAGCTCAACCCTTCAACAAGAACTTACACAAAGGAGTCAAATGTGTTTGGAAAGAGGATTGTCAAAAGAGCATAGATCAAATCAAGAAATACTTGGCAAATCCTCCTATTTTAATGCCTCTTATCCCAGGGAAACCACTTATTTTATACATTTCAGTGAAAAAATCTTCCTTGGGGGCATTACTAGCTCAAATTAATTAAAATGGGAAAGAAAGAGCAATATACTATATTAGTCGTACTCTTGTTTCATATGAGGTTAACTACACCAGCATTGAGAAATCTTGCCTAGCAGTTGTGTTTTCTTCCCAAAAGTTGCGACATTACATGCTTGCACACACTATACACCTCATAGCAAAAATAGATCCACTCAAATATTTGCTAGGTAAGGCTACTCTCATAGGTAGACTTTCTAAATGGATGGTGATACTTTTAGAGTTTGACATAGAGTATATTAAGCGTAAAGAAATCAAAGGACAAGCCATAGTAGATCAATTGGCTAATTTCCCAATACAATACATTACACCTATTCAAGTAGACTTCCTAGATGAGCACCTCATGTATATGACTAAAAGAACATGGAGGATGTTTTTTGATGGATCTTTTATGCAAAACGGTTCAAGAGCTGGTGTGTTGTTTGTTTCTCCTCATGGGTACACAATTCCTAAGTCTTACAAATTATTATTCCAATGTACAAACAACATTTTTGAGTATGAAGATTTAACAAATGGAATTAAGATGGCCATAGAATGGAGAATCATAGAATTACACATCTATGGGGATTCACAGCTGATAATCAACCAAGTTAATAATGAATATCAAATAAAACATGAGAAAATGGTACCTTACAAGCAATTGGTTGATTCCTTGAAATGATACTTCACATTTGTCACGTTTCAGCAAATCCTTAGAATAGAAAACAAAGTATTTGATGCTATGGCTACACTTGCTTCACTCCTTCAATTAGAGAAACATGAATCAAGATTTGAATTCCTGGTGGAAGAGCTACATCACCCTATCTATGACTCTCAAGAAATCCATGTCATTTGTACCCTTGTTGGTCATGAGTCATCCCGTTATGGTTTCATTTACTCATACCTTCATGATGGAATTATACCTGAAACCTTTAACCGATCTGAATGCAAAAACCTTACCCGAAACGCCTCTCACCATTCCCTTATCGCTGGTGATTTTTATAGGAGGGGTCTAGATGGAACACTTCTTAGATGCTTAGAAAAGGAAGAATCCGACCAAGCGTTAGTTGACATTCATGAGGGCATCTATGGGGGGATATTCCAATGGTCTTTCCATGGCCCGAAGGTTGCTTAGGGCAGGGTACTATTGGCCTACGATGTAGATTGATGTAGTAGCTTTTGAAAATCCATGTGAAAAGTGTCAAAAACATGGTAGCTTGATACATGCTCCAAGAAGGGAGTTCATTCCTTCTATATCTCATTAGTCATTTCAACACTAGGCCTTTGATCTTGTTGGGCAGATTCATCCCAACTCATCAGGTGGACACAAGTTTATTATCACTGCTACCAATTACTTTACTAAATGGGTAGAAGTTGTCCCACTTTTTGTTGCCCCGGGCAAGGCAGTCTCTCTATTCATTCTGAACCATACCATCTGTCGATATGGAGTACCTTCTAAGATTAACACTGACAATGGAGGCCAATTCAAAAATAAGGACCTTAAACAACTCTACAAGAAATTCAAGATTAAACAACATTGGTCCTCCATTTACTCCCTGCAAGGAAATGGTCAAGCAGAGGCATCAAACAAAACCACTCTTAAAATCTTACATAGAACAGTCTGTAAGAATGGTAGAGATTGGCACTTATAGATAAATCTGTCTTTGTGGGTCTATAGAACAAGTATTTGTACTCCTATGGGGGCTACTCTTTTTTCCCTTTCATATTTCCCTAAAGTAGTGTTACCTTTGGAGGTTGAGATTCCTTCACTTAGAGTTTCCCTCAAAGGTCTAGTTACAGATGAAGACTACCGTGCCATGAGACTTCAAGAGTTAGAACTTCTAGATGAGAAACATCAAGCATCATTTGACCATATGAGGGTTTATCAAAAGCGCATGTCCAAAGCCTTCAACAAAAAGGTTCGCCCTAGAGAATTCCAAGTGGGAGATCTTGTCCTATGTGAAAATCCTAAGAATCAACAGTATAGAGATCAAAAGGGCAAATTTGAACCTAATTGGCTTGGACCTTATATCATTACAACAAATTTTGGGATAGGTGCTTATTTACTATCTACAGAAGAGGGAGAGAAGCTCCCTAGTCCTATCAATGTCTTGTACCTGAAGAAGTTCTATCCATGATGCTCATTCTGTCTAGGGGCATCCTTTGTACATAATTATTGATCCTGAAAAAATCCAAAAAAATGATATATTGTCAAAAAATTCTAAAAAATAGAAAATACCCTGAAAAAATGATCATCTTAGTGAAAACCTAGCAATAGGCGCTTTGATGTATCTCAAAAAAAATTCAAAAATTGTAAAAAGTCCTGAAAAAAAAGAAAAAAAAAATGAAAAAAATGAAAGAGAAAAAATTGTAATAAAATCCAAGTGGCGAAAACCTGGAACGGGCACTACTTGAGGCCTTTGCACCTCTGTTTCTTAGCGTGTGTCTGTGACACTTATCCTTTCTCCATCATGCCTTGTCCTTGTTTCCTTGGTTTGGAATTGGTCTTTGTCTTTGTCTAGGAGGCATAACTGTGTTAGCTTTGGTCTCTTGGATGTGTTGGTCTTTAGGACGCATCACAAACAGTGTTTTTCAACACCACCCCAACTATATTTTTCAACATAACTCCTGACATTGAGTTTTTTTCAACACTTATCAGTTTGGTCTTACCTAGTTTTGTCATGTGGTCTTACCTGCTTGCAAGCATTCAATCCTTATCCTTAGAACTCAGTATCAGTCAACACACTTAATTTTCTAAACACAACACTTAATGCTTGAGCTATGTCATGATATTTTCTATGTGCTGACTGTTATTGATTTTTGTTGAGTGTCCTTGTCTAATAAGTCTCTCTAGGATGCATAGCTAGAGGACTTGGGGCATGGAACATGTTTTTAATTGCTTCCTATTTTTTGCTTCACTATTTTTGCACAACCATTCTGTTGGTCATCCTAGCCTCTATGCCTTGATGTGAGTGTGGTTTTGCTATATTAAATTGTTTAAGTTAACATCACAGTCATCTTGACCTTTATGTATTTGATGCTTATGTTAGAATCTTTCCAAATTCCAATCTGATATAAATCACATTCATATCTTCATGTTGCACTTGTGACTAGTGATGATTGTGTGATTTTCTGATGTCAGTTAATAATGGCCCAATTATGACAATAAGTTCCTTAAAATTCTCTAATGAATGATGAACACAAAGTACTATGTTACAGTTTCTCTATTGCAAGTACACCTTTGCATTTTCATGTAGCTTGCATTGTTAGACTTCATGTTAGTTTGAAATTTTAGGCTGCATTATGAGTTTGAGAAGGTTTCCTTCATCTTTCTTGTGGACTTTTAATCAACTATGATCACATTCTGATCTTCATTTCCTTATCTTCTTTCGTGATCTCAATCAAAATTTTCTATCTTAAACAGTTGATTTTTGGGGCATTCTCTTTCTTAAGGCAAATTCTCTTTCTTCTCTCCATTTCTTTCCACCTCTTCCAAACTTCTATCTTCCATTTGCTTTCACCCCACTTCTTTTCTTCTAATTCAACCTTGGGGAATAATTTTTCATGCTTGATGATCTACCTTGGTTCTGTGATCCTTATATCTTTCATCTTACATCAATAACCTTATCTTTAGTTTGATTTGATCAAATTTATCAATTTATTGTTTCTCCTCTATCTCATTTTGATTTTGATCACGAGGGGGTAGTACCTATCAAACTTCAATCCTTGATTCAGCTTTATCAATCCTATCATTTGTTCCACTTGGGGCAACCTTTCTTGAGATTCTTATATCAGACATGTCAATTACTTATTTACAACGGTGTTGACCTTGTCTTTTTTTTGCAATCAGCTTATCTTTGTTCTGATGTCAATTACTTATTTACAACGGTGTTGATGTCTGTGTTGTTTTGTAATCCCAATTCGATCTCACACTTCAGCTACATTCTTTGACTACATGTGTTCCCAAAATGATCACACATTAGTCAAAGAGGGGAAAATGTATGCACCCTAAAATGGTCGCCTAGACTATGGGCCCCATTTATCATTTTATCAATTTATCAAATTCCTGAACCAATGCTTTGCAACATTTTCAATTCAAATCAATTTCTTTGATCAAATTGTAATTAATTCAATTATTTCAATATTTCCTAAGGTTTGATCATTTTTATTTAATTAAAAGATTTAATCTCCCTTTTAATTAAATAAAATTCATCTTATTTAATTAAATTAAATTCCTCCCATTTAATTAAATAAAATTCTTCTATTTTGTGTTCAACCTTTGGCAGATGCGCAGAGGGACAAACTGAGCGTCCAGCAACCCCCATCCCCCGGATGGGTTAAAATCAATTTTGATGGCACCTCCAAGGGCAACCTAGGTTTATCAAGAATTGGGTTCATGGCTCGGGATGAGAGAGGTGACATTTTGGCACTTGGGGCCAAACGACTGAAAGATGGGACCAAGAATGAAGTTGAATGCCTTGCAGTTGTAGAAGCCACTCTAATGGAAAGAAAACTAGAACTAAGGCGGGTCCATCTTGAAGGGGATTCACTTCTGGTTTTGAATGGGATTGTAAAGGGCCAGATGGATACATGGTACCTAAATAAGCACATAAAAAGGATTTGGGCCTTGATGGCAGGGTTTGAAGACTTCAAAATCACATATGTGGTTAGAGCTGCAAATGACTTGGTAGATAAATTATCCAATATGGGTGTCGACAGGTCCCTAGAAGAGAACTTTGAATTGTTTGAATATTTGAGAACCAACCCGCAGCTAAGTCTTTTTAATGACTTTTAAAAACCTTAGACTATACACTAGATTGAATTTCACATTTCAATAAGTAAGGTATCTATTCACGTTGGCATGCGATGATTTGGCCTTGCTGACGGCAGGCGATTTGTGGTGGAGTCTTTTGTTTCATGTGCCGTGAGGTGATGATGCAACCTCAATTTTAGGAGATCTTGTTGTATGTAAGGGAGGTGGAAGTACAAGATGCAGTAATACTACCAGAGGGAGTTAAGTCAGAATGATGGCCTTTGAAGGCCGTGTTATGAGAGGCTTCGATAGCCTTTTTATGCCCAAGCCAAAGAAAAATGAAACACAAAGCATGGACAGAAAGCCCGTAGAATTCAGGAAGATGGAGGCAAACTTCTCTCTACGGATGGATGGACAAATCCTGGCTTTCATGGGACTGATTATGATGAAAAAGCTCGGAAACATTTTCACTGAGGACGGGGATGAATTATAGGATGCGCTTGGTGAAATCTTTGGGGAGCACTACCTTCAAACTTGGTGGAAACCTCACACCAATCTAGATGTTTCCTCTCTATTCATGACCTTGGGCCTAATGGTGGCCAAGTCCATAGCTGAAGTGTGGTCTGTGGTTAAACAATGTATGGGCATCAAATGGATTGATGGCATTGAAGAAGTGTTTGAAAAAACTAAGGTGGGGCTTGGCCTGCACAAAGGAAATGACCCCATCTGAATGATAGGTCATGGGTGGCATGAGTTGCAGCCACTTCTTGTCTAGTCTTCGGCCAGCCCCTAGGATACCCACCTTGCGTGCATGGGCGCTGGCTGGAAGGATCTGCTAGAGGTGCTGGAAAAGTGAAAATGTGAGGTGCTTGAAGGCGAAGGGCTTGGGAGAACGGTTTGCAAGAGCACCCCTATAAAGTCCACCACAGCAGTTGGCGATGATGAAAGATCGTAGGTGACGAGGCAAATCACTCCAAAATTGGGGAGGGAGGTGCCCAAGGAGAAAAGTAGTGCTCAAGGTGTAAATGGTGATGTTGGAGATGGTGGCATGGGAAGCAAGGAAAACACAGGCTTGATGGATGTTGAGGGAGGCTTCCAAAACTATTCCAAGGAGGAGGTCATAGCCTAGTTCAGTCATGGGTCTACGTAAGGTTTTCTAGATGTCTAGTTGTATAGTTGTTACCGTTTATGGCCCCCATAGTAGCTTGGGGAATTTTGAAATGTATATAGTTCTTTTTGGGTTGGGATTCTAAAATGTTTTTCATCTTGTAGCCATGCTTGGCATCGATGTAACTCTATTTTCCAAATATCAATAAAATTATCATTACCAATCAAAAAAAAATTCTTCTAATTTATTTAATTATAAAGAAAACCCATCTTTTAATTAAATAAATAAAAATCCCCACTTAAAGCTCTTGTTTTGATGAAAAAGGAAATAAATTAAATAAAAATCCTTTTTTTATCACAGCTTTCTAAGTGGTGGACTTTTTTGCTTTAATGAGCACATGGATCAACCATGATTTAATCTCCACCATTGCTCATTTCTTTTTTCCTCTTAATCTCAACCGTTCACTTTTCTTTATAAGGAGCCCTCTCCTTCTCATTTAGGATCCCACTTCTTTTTGTATTGTTATGCTACAGGTTTGGAGAGCAATTTTGGAGAAGATTTTGAGCACTCAAGCTTGGATATTGCAACTTCTCTATCTTCTTGTCTTCTTCTTCTTGCATCCATGGATATTCATGTAGATTATATTCATATTAGATTAAATTCATATTTTCTTCCATAGATTAAGCTTGCATATTTCCTTTTATAGATTAATCATGCATTGTTATCATATAGATTAATTTCCTTTTATGCATTGCAATCATATAGAATAGTTGTCATTTTCATGCATTGAATCTCTCATTTCATGGTGTACTTGCATAGGAATAACTAGTTCAATCTGAGGGCCTCCATCACAAACCTTTGCACTCCATGACTAGAGAGCTATGAGATGATATTTGAGGCCTCATTCTTGAGCAACCTTGGATGGAATGATTCATAGAAGTGTGACACTTTTTTAGCACACAGTCTTGGTCTTAGGACTACATGTATGATTGGACATGTTTTGGCTGCAAAGTTATACTGTAGATGGTGTACATGTCAAGATCAATATTGGGCTAAAATTCTTACCCATAGGTATCTTAGGGGGGTTAGTAGTGCTGATATTCCCCAATGTAGCTTGGAGGGGAAAGGATCCATGATTTAGGACACTCTTAAAAGAGGTGAAAATCTCATTAAGGAGGGTCTCTTTTGGATCTATAATAGTGGTATAAATGCTCAGTTTTAGCATGATTCTTGGTATGGCCACCCCCCAATTATTTTTTAGTTTCCTTATCTTCAACCCTCGTGCAGCCATTTGAGTGAGGTAGGTTGGAATAGGGTGGTAGATTTCAAAACCACCAGGCTCAAGGGACAGGTGGAAGTTACTTTCTAGAAAGACCCTCATGAATGGCCTATTAGGGGCTTTGAGGAAAATTTATAGGACCTAGCAAATATTTTAGCAAGTAGCCTTTGTCATGGCCTTGATGGTGGAGATGTTTTTGCTTGTGGTCTAGATCCTAAGGGAAAAATTTTAGTGGCTTATGGTTACCTTGCTTTGGATGTCAAGATTCATGATCATGGAGGTGAACCCTGGTGGAAGTAGGTTTGGAATAGTTTTTCTTGGCCCGAGTGCAATTTTTTTCTTTGGTTAGTTGCCCAAAATAGATGCCTCACATGGGAGAATCTGAGGAAGAGAGGTTTTTAGGTCTTGTCAATTTGTATTCTTTGTAAAAATAGTGAAGAAAGTACTTTTCACCTTTTATTTCAGTGTTCTTATGCGAGAGATATTTAGCATCTATGGTGGAAAGCATGGAGCTATGCTTGTGCTCATGCTACCTCTTTGGTGGAGTTTTGGGAGAGTCTAGGTCGACCTCCAACAAAGATTTCTTGGACTCTAGAGCCCACTTTTATTAACTAGAATTTATAGTTAGAAAGAAATCAAAGAGTCTTTCAAGGTTCTAAAATTGGAATCTTCCTTGTGTGGAGTAAGATTGTCAGGAGGCTTCAGGAGACTATTTCAAAAAAGTGTGATTTGTCTTCTCTTGCAGAGTATTTTGATCTTGCTATGATAAGGAACCTTAATATAGTTGGTAATGGGTTTTCCTTTTCTTCCAAGAAAAGATCAAGGCAATCTTCAAACAAAAAGTTGTAGAGAGGGGAGATGGCTCCCTCCTCTTGAGGGGGTTATGAAGGTTAATACTAATTGGTCATCTAGAGGAAATCCTAGACATACATGAATTGGAAGTATTGGTAGAAGTAGTGATGGGAATGTTGTGTTCTTTTTCTCCACCTATAAAGCAAATCGCTCAAATAATTTGACGGAGGCCCTAGATATTTTACATGGTGTTGAAAGTGGATGCTCTTTAGGTTGGAAAAGGATTATTTATGAGTCAGATTCAAAGATTATGATTGATATGTTAAATAACCATCAATTGGATGGAGTTTCTTGGCAGTTATCCTTAGTGGCTAAGAAAATTATGAATCTTTGTGGATCCTTGGGTTCAATCTCTTTCTTTCATATTCCTAGGGAGTGGAATAAAGTGGTTGTCTACTTGGCTAGTGGGCTTCTGAGATATTAGAAGGTTTGGATTTGGATAACTGGGAAGTTCTTCCTCTAGATTATTTGGAGATTCTAAGAAAGTTAATTAGGGATGATGGAAAATTGCAATTGCTCTCTTTGTTGTGTTCTTTAGAGATCTTATTTAGCTTACCTTGTTTTAGAGGTTTTGGTGGGCTTGAGGCATCTTTGTATGTAATTGTTGGTTTCACTTGAATAAATATTTACCCCCTTTTTATTTTAATATTTATTTTATTTTAAATTAGCATTTTTATTTTTTATTTAAATTTAATTATTATTTCAACATTGTGTAATTAAAAAAATGTTAACATTAAATTTAAAATAATATTTTATTTTATAAAATTTGAAATTGTATATAAAATTTTGTATTAGAGTTATATAATTAATTAAATGATATTATAATTGAAGAAACATATACTTTAAAAATTAGATATAACAAATTTATTTTCTAATTTAAGTATAATACAGTCCTCATTTATAAAAAAAAATTCAACATTCTCATCATTTGGAAATGCTTAAGTAGAATCTTAAGGATCATAGCTTTTTCTCTTGTTTATAATTGTTAAATTGGTAGTTTGATTGTAGTTGTACCCCACTCATTTTATTATTGTTGAGCACTTTGGTTTGTTTCATTTCCCATGGTAAATGTTTTATTTTCCTTTGAATTTGTTTATTTACAAAGGTTCAAGCCTTTCCAATCTTGCTTATCAATATCAAAAGTATTCTCATAAATAACCTTATCACACCACATGCTTATAAAAATCATTTTCTAGTTACATTTGGAAGATCTTCTTCAACCTTGTTTTGAATAAAATAGAGTGAAACCAACTTAATATATAGACTAAAGTATAAGAGATACAAATATAACTAGTTAAGTCAATGTTAATTTTTGTGATGTTGTAAACTTGAAATATTTTGTATTAAGAAAAAATTAATCACCATTAATTATTATAGGGGTCATTTAGACAATTCTATGATTGCATAGAATGATATGATTGATTTCCCGTGCAAAGAAGACACATTCATCATTTGGATATTTTGGTATCCAAGTAAGTGAAGCATCTAGATGAATCTTGGTGTATCATGTGAGAAGGTGGTGAGTGTATGAATATTTGCAAAGAGGCCTTTTTGGGTATTACCAAGTTTTGGTTTTTCTGGTAGGAGTGATTTAAGGGCTCAGTGTAGTGAAATGGAAGAAATTTTTACATTGCAAACAACAAGGAAACACCAATGCTTCTTAGGGGAGGTTTCCAAGAAAAGGATGATAAGCATTTTCTCCCTTTACAACCCCCAATTTGGCATATTATCAATTTTCTACTCAGGAAAGAGCACTTGAATGTAGAGAAAAGATATAGGTCCAACATTGACATCACCTCAATGATGCTTGTGTGGGCTTTGGAGATTGGTTCAAAGGAAGAATCGGTGTGGGTGATGAGTGCTTGTGTGAAGAAAAAATGGCCAGGGGGCTTTTTCCCATCATTGTGGTGGTCAAGCCAGGCAAAGGTTTCAAAGTTACAGACAGAAGTTGGTAGTCAATGAGTGAAAGAGGGAAATAATATCAACCCTTCTTGGTATGGAGTGCTACTACTAGCATGGTGGAGAGACACAACAAGACAAAAGATGGGTGGGAACTTTTGAAAGATCACCTTCAAGTACTGGAGATGAAGAAGAACAAGTAGGAATGAGAAGCCAAAGAAGAGTACAAAGCCAAGAAGAAAGCCAAAGAAATAGTTTATGATCCTAAAGACTATTGGAATAATGGTCCAATGGGTACAACTAAAAAATAGTAAGATCTGGGTGCCTCCAATGGGGAAGTCCTTTTAGATATATAGTTGATAATATTTTGTATTGGAGATAGAATAGTTGGTATTGCCCTGTATTTGTTAGTAAAGGGAGTAGTTTATAGTGAAGAATTTGAACTTATTCTAAGCCCCCATTTGGTTGTACGGACTAGACAATGTTGGATTTGGTCAATTCAGGAAGTTTCCAATCCATTTTTTCATTTTCAAAATATAGTTGTTGCAACCATTTGGTTGACCCGGAAGATGAATGAGAAGATGCATTTTCTACGTTTGGTTCCATAAATTTGGAAATGAAGTTGGAATTTGAGTAAGTTTTTTTTTATTTTTTATTTTTTTTTAATATTCTTGAATCTAATAAATTTTTTTATTTTTTTCATTATTTTGAATAAGGTTAATTGTTACTTTTTTTTATTTTTTAAATATTGTTAATTGTTAAAACACACATATACAATAAGTTGTAAGGTTTAAGTTCGAGATCGACAATAATAAAATTCATGAAGTTTGACAAGAAAAAAAAAATTTAAAAAAATTGTGATCAAATTCATTTTATATAGATTTGAAAATATTAAATATTTTAAATGTTTTTTACTTAAATATTATAAATACCAAATATATTCAATTAAATATATCAATTAAATTGAATGATTATATAGTAAATAATTAATACACTAATCACACTTTTTTTTTTTTTTTTGGTCGGTAAAAGGCCTAAGCCATAGAAATTTTATTATTTTTAAATTTAAAGATACAAATAACCCCGCTCAGTGCAGGCGCTGGTAGGAAAGAGCGGGGTCGAGAAAACCTCCAGCCTTGCCTGGGACTATAAGTCCTGTTACTAATACATAAGATTCATGGGCATACCCACAACTCGTTAAAGG
>MU228520.1:1229389-1265533 GCA_018584345.1 Thuja plicata | reverse complement strand
AATCAAAAGAATTTCTTAGAGGGAAATAATTGCTGTTTATATTTAGAGCAATGCTTCTTACCTTTTTTTTATTTTTGACCTCCTGCCATTCTGATTGTTTTGGTTTCACAATCCCGGAGTTCTTCTGAAGCCCTAAAGATCTGCCACTCCTTAATGCATAATGGGGACCCTCAAAGTCTTTGACTGGAGTACTTCCAGAAATTAGGGTTTGCTCCATCCTGGAAGTGCAGATGTTGTTTACGGCATATTTTGTCTTGGAGTAAAAATTTATTTGGCGATCCAAGTTACTAACCGAAAAAATCTTTGATATATTTCTGTGATTCCTTTTTTTACTGTCTGACTTTGATGTATTGATTTGTTCCTTGACCCGAAAATCCTCATTTTGGGGTTTCAGCATAACTTTGTTCTGATTTCCTTCCGCTATACTCTTCTGTTTTTTATTTTCGATGAAAACTTTGAGGTGATCATAGTTAGGTCTGGAGAAGCGTATATCAGGTTTCCTGCAATCGATGAATTTGTGTCCGTAAAGGTAACAGTTGAAACAGTAACCAGAGAAACCCGTGCTACTTGTGTCTTGACCGGCATCATTGTTTATGACCTTCAATTCTCTGCTTTCATTTTTTCCAACCGTGATATCCTCCTTGCTGGATTTTCTTACTTGAAAACCTAGAGAGGCGCTCTCTAAACTCCTATACTGCTTTTTTTGTGCTTTCGCTGCTTTATTTCGCTGCTTCATTTTCGCTATTTGCATAATTTTAGAATAATTCCATTTTCAAGTTATTTTATATTATATATTAATATTAACTTAATAATATAATATACACTAATCACACTTTAATCATTCTATTATTAATTTTAAATAGTTATAAAACTATACCATATACCAAATCAAATAATAATCATGCATAATATTTTATTTTAAATACTAAATATATTTAAAGTAATATATTAATTAATAATACTTTAATATGTTAAAACTTATTAAAAAATAGAATAATGAAAACAACAATAAAGAGAAACAAATGAACCATTAAAATAATGAAAAATCAAATGAAACCTTATTTTATTAAAATAATATTAACAGAATTTGAATGTATCCCTTGAAGCTGGAATGCAGTTGCAATTCGCAAGTAATTTTATCTGATTTATCGTTGTTGGCAGATTTTTCACCGTCGTTCAACACTGAAACCGTTTGTAGATTTTTCACTTCCACTGAAAGTCGCCGCTCACCATCGCTGAAAGATGTCGTTCACCAACAAATAAAATTAAAAACCCTAACTCGCGTCTGTGATTTTCACTTCTTCATTTTTTAACTCGCATCTGCAATTTCCACTTGTCTAATTCCAATTTTGGTGAAATTGGAATTCAAATTCCAATTCCACCTATTTCGATGGAAGATTGTAATGTCGATTTTGGGGGTAAAATAGAATTACCAAATCCATATTCCTGTTTGATGATTTCAAGACAAAATCTGTATTTCCCATTTCTGGTTTTTGTTTCTTCTAATTCTGGCCCAATTCCATGAACTAAATGGGGCCTTAATAGTTTGGCAGGATTCTAGGTGTTGATACCCTTTCCTCTATTTATACCAATTCAAATGTAAATGGGTAGCTAGTAGTTGGCCAAGGGGATTTGAATATTATAGATTATACAGGGTTTATATTTTTTGTATCTCAAATAATATTTTTATTAATACAATTTAACAATATTATCAATAAAAAAATTAGATTACCCAAACTTTATACTTGTCGCACTGTGAGGAAATAAATTTGCTTCTTTATCTAGAGATTTAGGGAAAAAAATAGTGAGCAAGCCAAGTTAAATATATTTAATGAGGTTATGGGAAAAAAATAATTTATGCATGATAGAGATTAGAAATATGTAGAGTCCAACTTAATATGAAAATTAGAGAAGATAATTGTCAGTTGAATCAAAACTAAAATAGAAAATCTTTCTTAGGGTAGCTCTCTACAATATCTATGAGAACATATATATAGTGGTTATTTATTGTTTCTACTTTCTAACTGATTACAAAGGATGGTATTGCACATTATTATATAAAGAGTGAGGAAGAGGAAGTGTGGTTTGGAAATGAGCCTTTGCATATCTTTTGTCAAACATAACAATCACCCACAACCACTATAAACTCAAAATTCCTTATGGTAGCATGAAATTTAATGTAGGACTTATGGTTTATAAGTTGGTCATTGAGCATGACATAAAAACTATTATTAGAAATATAAAGTCCACTGGGAAATCCTTAGGGTTTTGTTATGTGATTGAATGACCCATATCCTCTTATATTATTTTCTCTTCCTTGAATCGAGTGAAATGAAGAGAAATGGGGATCAATAGCCTAAACATACAAACTAGGGATCAAGCCCATTCCAATCAACCATTTGTTAAGTAATAATTCAATTGGCCCAACTTGAAACTAATTGAGGTAGGTATGAGATGGACTCAAATGAATCGTGATTATAATTGAATTATCCACTTTATTGATTTGATTGATATTGGATAAGATGCAACAAGAAATAGGTGAAAATATATGAAATTGCACAATAATACACATAAATAAAAAGCTAAAGGTGTATTGTATCAATTTTAAATACATATCTAAAATGGGTAATCTGAGAGGAACCTTGTCACTAAAATTTGGGCTCAAAATGACAAGACTATTTTGGTAGGGGACATAGTCCCAGTGATGTTTAAAGTTGATATTGCACCCAGATTTGAACATCGGATGTCACTTTGATCCTTTTGATGGGATAATGAAAAGAGTGTGTACTGAGAGGGGAGGGGTGAATCAGTACCCTTAAAAAATTTTAATCAATTCTTTGTAACCACTATTGTGTATTAACCAACTGAGTAGATTGCATACATCAAATATATAGTATCACTGTTGAAATGTAAATGCATGTAAAATAAACAATACACACACATGAAATTAACTACTCATGACACTAGTATTTTGGTATCGCATAAAACCCCTGTTAGAAGGTAAAAACTGAGGTGGGGATGAGACCCATAAAACTTCACTACTGCAGCAATAAAGAAGCATGTTAAAGCTTACAAAGAGTGATCACTTCTGATGATCTTACCCTGTTAGGAGTAATAATGAGATTGATTAGATCTACCTTGTGTGAGGATTTAGCAACACAATCTATGTGTGCACTCGGTTAAGAGATTTACAGTAAGACGGTTAAGTCTACTCTCTTAAGAGATTTTGGGGTCTATTACAATTGTTAGAGAGTAACAGAAGTTTTGATCTGAAACATATACAATATTAATATTTCTAATATAGATCCATTAAGTGCATACAAAACTTATCACCTCAATGTGAATGATAATACCTTCTACTCTATTATGCTTGGTAGCTTTGCCTTAGTTTTGAAAACTAATTTCTGCAATGTAGAACTCCTTGTCCTTAAAATCCCTTGTCTGATCTTTGATGGTTGTAGTATGGTGACTACTTGATCATTTCTTGAACCAAATACATTACAAAATGACATCTATACATTTATATATCAAATTATATGACCTAATTAGGGCTTAACAATTACATCCCTACCCTAAGATCAATGGTGTACATAATTTACCTTGATCATCTACACATAGGAGACATAAACAATTAATGTTGTATATCCATAATTAATGTCCTCCTCGATCATGTAAATTTTTATCTAGGTTGGAAAAAAATTTGTTACATAGAATAATGTGTCATATCTAACTTTTATGTGGCCTTTGTTCCACTCCATTAATGTTGTCTCTCGGTGCTCAGTGTAGACTATGTATCTAAGTTATGTTGTGTAGCTCTATGTTGTCTACTGCTTGGTATAGTCTGTCAGCTTGGGTATCACTATACTCAGTTAACTCTGGGTGTGATCAGTTCTCTCAGTTAACTTTGTACTCCAGTGAATATACCAACTATCCTATTTTGACTCTGTTACCGTTTGTCCATTATGTTTGCTTGATAACTAATGACAGCTTCAATGTGCAATTGGAGTAACATTCTCCTCCTTTGGTATTAGTATAAAAAAATTAGTACTATATATAATATACATGATGACTCCCCCTTGTTACATTCTCTCTCCCTTTGTATATACTTGGTGTATGTATATGAATGCATCCTGATTGTAGTATCTCCATTTACTATACATATATACATATATTTCCCCCTTTTTTGAAAATAATAAAAAAGGAGTATGACTTACAATTTGTCAAAAATGGTAGGATGGGTGTTCTTAAGAGTTTCCATTATCTTCTCCAATTCCTCCTTTAAATGCTCAAGGTTTAGTTGTTCTGAATTGATCTGAGCATGCATAGCATATATGTTGTCTTTCACTAATAAAGTTGGGGTGGCAATTAAAGTCTTTTCCAATGTCACATGTTTCTAAATCATTACCAAATGTGGTAGTAACATTGTATGGAGCTTGGTTAATTGTTCTTTGATTGTCTCTTCTTCTTTATTCAAGTCCATTCTCAACCACTTGTTTTGGAGAACTTTGATGTAATGCATCTACAATGCATGTTTCTCGGTTGATAAACTATTTGCACTATCCTTAAGATCTTGATCTATTTTCTGTATCTTTTCACTAATCTTGGTAGTGAAGTGATCTAGAGTGCATAAATTTTGTAGAAGTGTGATGGCTTCATATATGAAAGCTTCTATTCCATTTATAAATTTAGACATAGTTACCTTATTGACTGCCACTGCCTGACTAATCTTCTATGTGACTTGTATTGAATCTTCTTCTCTGCTCTTTCTTCCAATTTTTTCTTGGCATCAACATCAGGTTTGTTAATAGCCTTGGTAAGTAGTAAAAGTTGATCAATGATGGGGGTTGTGTCATTGATAGCTAAATCTAGGACAACTTACTAAAGAATTTCCTTGGCAGCTTCTAATACTTGTGCATTCTGGTATTCTTGCCTTATCTTATATTGTGCTTCTTTCTTGGTGCATAATTCACCATATTTTTTCAATGTTTCAGGATCAAGTTTCCTTGGATCCCATGCTAGAATCTCTATGATTTCATCCAATGTAACGGCGATCTTGTTTCCTTTCTTCTTCTTATTTTTCTTCCCTTGGACACTATATGAAGGAGATAAAGTTAATACCAATTGAGCCTTTTTCTCGGGTTCTGACTTGGCTTGCTTGGGACTCGGTGTGATGACTTGGTGAGGTGATTCGGTAACTAAATTGGTATCTGTAGTTGAAGTATCTACTCTATTAATTGTGTTATTTGTATTACCTTCACCTTTTGTTTCTTATACATCAGTGGTATCTTTTTATGCATCACCTTGTGTTGTTCCACCACTGTGCTCAGACTGTGTACTTTGATGATCACCCTTGTCTTCATTTGTATCTATAATCTACTCAAGTATCTTTTGCTTTTATTATTCACTCTCTATTTCAATAGCTTTTACTAAAATAGGTAGCTAGCCTGGTACATCTACTCGGGTGACCTCTTTTGTGTCTTGTTCATTCAAGGTCTCAGTTTCTATGACTATCTCATCTTCCTTAGCTTTATCATGAGGATCATCTTCAGTTATGTCATTTATGGTGATCTCTGGGTGACTCATATTATTCAATAATTGAGTAATTTCATCCAATATATTGTTAACATATGCATCATCAACATCTATGGGTTCTATGGTTGGTCGATCTCTCTCGATATTGACTGTGGATGCAATGTCTATTTCTTCCTTAGTATCTTGGATTTCCTTTGGTGGATTCAGTAGTTTATTCCATATTTGTGTGCTCTCTATATCCACTTCTTTCATATTTCCTTGCAAGATGTTCAGTGTTTGTGCCTTCTTAGGAAATTTCTTGGCATATTGTTGCATGGTATCATTTATTTGTTCTACTATGCAGTCAACTCTAATTAGACTGAGAGTGGCCTCTCTCATCCTTTTCTCAATGTTAAGTGCATAAGTCCATATTGATGACATCTTATCATATAACTCAGATGGAAGATAAGAAGCAAATTCAACTAGAACTTGTTTAAATTTGATCATCATACCTATGATTTCTTCTTTGAGCTTGTTCTTGTTCTTGGTAGTTAGATCAGAATAGGCATGTATCTTTAGATGTCCTAATCGTCTGGTTGTGATGATTGCCTTTGCAATCTGATTAATAGTCTGAGGTACCTTATTTTGTACAACCTTGAATTGATCTGGATTTTCATTAGAATCATCCTTGTCATCTTTTTTCCTTACATATCTTTTCCTTTTCCTTGGTGTAGGATTCACGGTAGTACCCTTCTATTTTCTTGTCTGGTATGTAAAATTTGGTGAGAGTCTTGTGATCTTTGCAATACCTTTCTTCAAAGGTTGGTAATCTATAGTCACTAATTGTGATATGGTCTGTGGTGGAGACTTAGTCTTTATACTTTTTCCCCTTTTGGTCTTAGGTGCCTTATCTTGTTCTTTATCTGATTCGGTGGCATCAGTATCATGTTCCGGTTCATCATCTTGACCAAATGAGGTCTACTCCTCGGTACCATCTACTGGTTTATCTAACTCTTCATCTATTATAGAAAATTTCCTCTTCAATGTTTTTATAATATTTGTCTTTTTCCTACCCATTTTTGTACTTTTAGACCTATAGATATCCGGTTCTTTGCTTCATCAAATGTGCCAAATCTCATGGCAGGTCTATCAACAAGCTCATTTAAAAAAATTTCAATGTCCTCAGATGCAGTATTAATATCTAATTCATATTCTAATGGAGTTAGCCATGCTTTCCTTAGTTGTACTACCTTGATTAGATTTGTATCAGTATCAACTACAAAACATATATCATCTTTGTACTTATCTAGCAATTGTAGTGGAATTCTGGTCCTCTTTTCTATCCTAGCCTTAAACTTGGAAAAATAGTCATTCGTGACAGGTTCAAAATTTGTTCCTAGGCTTGTAATAATATCATTGGTTTGCATAGTAACTGGTCGGTTGGAATTCTATTTAACTATACCAATAGGTGGAAATAAATTTTGTAGGGACCCAAACTTACATGTATTTGACCATGCAAGTTTGATAGTCTTCATGTTTTCTTCAAATTGCCTCTACAGCAGCTCGACAAGGTCAAATTGTGCACCTTTCTTGACAATTTTTTAGGCTATGTCTACAGCTCCACAAGAAACATTGTTCATTCTGCTAGATTGGAATATTTTGTAACCAATGACATAGGCATTGAACCTCATTTTATGATCACCAATGCAATTTATCTTGAGACCTATACCATCCCATTCAACTCCTATTAATTTCTTTATTTCTATTCTTGATGGATGCTTGAATTCCTTTGATTTATGACATATGGGATAACCTATCATGACATGAATAACATCCTTGGTTATTTTTTTGGGCTCATCCAACCATATCTTTCCATTATGTACACGACTCAGAACAATGTGAATCCACTCGGTCTTGAATACCTTTGGGAAATCTAGGGCATAGGTTAACCCTTTAACCTACAAATGTTTGTGATCTTCCTTCAATTTCCTATCTGTACATAGTGATTGATAAGTGGAAATAAGTTCAAAGTCTCTGATTTCACCTATTTTGCAGCGAATGTAGGCACACACATCCTAGACTAGTAAAACCCTAGGTTGGATAGATGAAACATGCCTTTGTCATCTAGTTGTGTTGCAACTTGTGGATGGATCTTATAGTGTGACTCTATGCAAGTGGAGTTCTTCACCAAAATGATCTTTTTATCCTTCTCCATCTTGGCTTTCATGGTTCGAGATGTAGATGTCATGATTTTTGGTTTAGGGCTTGCATGAATGGTGTCTAAATATCTCGAGAATAATATAATGCGTACTGAATAACCTCTTTGTGCATGGAATGCTCTTAAATCACTGTAGAATGCTTTGAAAAAGATTTTCTATAACTTTTCTCTCTTTTCTCTATTCTGCTCTATGATCGCAGTGTGAACAAATGAGTTCACATCAACCAAATTTATAGAAAATGGCTTAGGGTAGTTCAATAAATGCTTCTCACCAACTACTCGGTGAACAAACATAATGCTCAGTTAACACTAATAATACTTCAGCTTGGTGTTTATACCATATACTTGGTTACCATAGCAACTTGGCTGTCTCTTCATATTTTCACCAACTGATAGTTCCAAACTGGTACATATTAACCAACTCAACAACATCAAAGTAATCAAAAAGTATAATACCATCGTGCATCTCAATTCATGATAATTTTGCATATGTGCAATGAATATAGGAACTGATGTAATATTTAGATTTACAAAACATAGTTCCTTACCTGCTTATATTGCTCAATTGGAGACACTAGAGCCTCCTAACCCATTGGATGAGGTTTCACTAACTGTTGTGCTTGGTCCTACATTATCATTTGATGCTCTTCTCCACATTTGATTTCTAATCCTTACAATTTCATCAATTGTATTGCCATTTCCAGAAGTATTTATTTGGTCTGCACAATCTTTTCTTAAGTGACCAAATTTGTGATAGTGAGAGCATGCCATACTAGAGTTTGACCAGTTCCTAGACTTGGTTTGCCATTGTCTCATACAATTTTTTTCTATATGCCCATATTTACCACATGTTGTACAACTACTCCAAGTGTTATAATCCCATGCATAAGCATTTCCTTGTCTTCTTGATTGATTTACCTTTTCTTTTCCTTTAGGCTTCTAGATTTGCTTTGTGTTCCTTCTGTATTCATGTGATGTGTGATCATGCAGGTTGTAGTTTTGATAGTATTTATCCATGTATGGTTTCTTCTATGGTTTTTTCAACTTGGATATACACTCATGTGCTTGATGTTCATGCTTATTACAGTTATAGAAAATACCATTAAATTTAGGAGGGTTTCTAGGAGTACATGTTGCTTTGCTCTTATAAACATTCGATGCGTGGCCTATTTTTCCATAGTGATGGAAAGAGGGATTCTTAGGCTTAATACTTGAGTAGACATTCCTTTGTTTAGCTTCATTTTATGGTTCTCCTTACTCGGTATACCCTAATATCATATTGTTGTTCAGTCTTCTTTGATGGTTCAGAAATTCATCCATTCTCTTAGTGCTTTCTTCAAATCTCTTAATCACTTCATTATATTGTTGTAAAATCTTCACTTCATTTATCATTTTTTCACTTTCTTCTTTCATTACACCAATATCATCTATTCTTTTTGCAAGTTCAGTATTCAAACGGTTTGCCTCATGATTCATAGCAACCACTTGATTGGTGATCTCAAAGTAATGTTCAGTAAGTCTCGATATCTTAGATTCTTTCTCTTGTAGATTTTCAGTCATCTGTCTTCTATCATCAACAGCCATGTTCCTATCTTGTTCATATTTCTTTGCATCATTCAAGACTTCAACCATTCTAACCATTTGTGTATCTTGACCGATCTGAAGTGCTTTCACTTGTTCAGTAAGTTGTTGATTTCTTTTAGATAGCTTTGATATAATTCCTTCAGATGCATCAGATATACTACCAGACTCAGATCTGGATGTATCAAATGGGTCATTAATCTCTTCTTCATGATAATCAATCTCATGACAGTGAATTTTCAAGTCCTTTCTCTTAATCAACATCTCCTTGAGTTTCTCTTTGGCTTCCTTGTATTTTTCAATATAGAACTGTAGTTGTAACTTCTGATTTTCAATAGTTTTGTCAAGTGTATACCTTTCCATTGTAAGATCTTTTCTCTTCAGTGATTAAACCTTCAAAATAAGAGAAAAAACTCTGATACCAATTGTTGGGATAATGGAAAGGGTGTGTACTGAGAGGGGAGGGGTGAATCAGTACCCTTAAAAAATTTTAATCAATTCTTTGTAACCACTATTCTATATTAACAGACTAAGTAGATTGCATACATCAAACATATAGTATCACTTCTGAAATGTAAATGCATGTAAAATTTACAATACACATACATGAAATTAAGTACTCATGACACTAGTATTTTGGTATCGCAGAAAACCCCTATGAGAAGGTAAAAATTGCAGTGGGGATGAGACCCACAAAAATTCACTACTACAACAATAAAGAATCTTGTTAAAGCTTACAAAGAGTGATCACTTCTTATGATCTTACCCTGTTAGGAGTAACAATGAGATCAATCAAATCTACCTCATGTGAGGATTTATCAACACAATCTATGTGTGCACTTGGTTAAGATATTTATAGTAAGACGGTTAAGTCTACTCTATTAAGAGATTTTGGGGTCTATTACAATTGTTAGAGAGTAACAAAATTTTTGATCTAAAATATATAGAATCTTAATATTTTTGATACAGATGCATTAAGTGCATACAAAACTTATCACCTCAATGTGAATGATAATACCTTCTACTCCATTCTACTCGGTAGCCTTGCCTTAATTCTAAAAACTGATTTCTACAATGTAGTTCCTTGTCCTTAAAATCCCTTTTCTGATCTTTGAGCTTTGTAGTATGGCAGCTACTTGATCATTGCTTGATCCACATACATTACAATATGAAATATATACATTTATATATCAAATGATATGACCTAATTAGGGCTTAACAATTACATCTCTATCCTAAGATCAATGGTGTACATAGTTTACCTTGATCATCTACACATAGAAGACATAAACAATTAATGTTTTATATCCATAATTAATGTCCTCCTTGATTGTGTAAACTATTATCTAGGTCAGAAAAAAAAATTTACATAGAATAATGTGTCATATCTAACTTTTATGTGGCCTATGTTCCACTCGGTTAATGTTTTCTCTTGGTGCTTAGTGTAGACTATGCATCTCGGTTATACTGTTGTTTGGTTATGCTATGTATCTCGGTGTTGTGTACTGCTAAATATAGTCTGTCAGCTCGAGTATCACTATACTCAGTTAACTCTAGGCGTGATTAGTTCCCTTGGTTAACTATGTACTTCGGTGAATATACCAACTATCTTGTTTTGACTATGTTATCATCTATCCATTATATCTTCTTGATAACTAATAACAACTTCAATTTGCAATTGGAGTAACACCTGTAGACGTCCAAAAATATTAATATTATTATTATTATTAATTTCCCTTTTTCATCTAACTATTTAATTTAATCAATTAAATAGTTTCATAGTTGGTATTTATCAATGATCAAATACTATCCTAATGTATTTTATTTAAATACATTTGCCTCACAAAATCCCCTTTTTAATAAATTTATATTTATTAAAATTCCTCCATATCCCTAGTTCTTCTAAACTATGATTTATTCATATCTAATTTGAATTATAATATAAACCCTAGCTAGAAACCTATTAATCCAATCTAGAGACCTACCCTAATCCTACCATATTCCTACTCTACTCCCATCACCTCATTTCCTAAGCATACTTCCCTACCTAATCACCCTCTGATCATAGTTTAAAGAGGTGATTCCTAAACCTTTTAAGGCTAATGGGATGCTCACCCATGTGTGAGAATTCTCTCCAAAATGGGCACCCATTCCTCTTTAAGTTTCTTTACTCCTTTGTCCCCCACTTGGAATTCTTGAGCCACTCAATATTTATTGCTATATTTGAATTTAAATTATCCATCCCTTCAAGCCTATGTGTCCCTTATGTGGCTCTTATGTGGATGCCACATAGATGCCACCTCATTCAACCCCTCCTCTTCTATCCCAAAAATATATAAATAGAGGCCTTCTCCTCTTGCATTTTCATCTCTCATATTTGCATTGTTATCATTCTAACATAGCTGTAGATTTCATATTTGTTTTTATGTTCTTTTAGTTTCATACTTAAATCACATAGATATTACATGCTAGGCTTCTTTGGTTAAAATGAATCATAGCTTCAATCTTGCATATTTTTCATATTCATTTCCATAGCTAGTTTAAGATCATCTTTCGGAGAATTTGAGACTAGTTCCTCATACTAGCTCTTGAATTTCTTCATTGTTTCCAATCTTGCATTCATGAATTGCATTGCATTGGGGATCTATCTCATTTGTGTTTGAGAGAGCACATGCACAATCTATCAAAAAGAGAAAATCAAACAAGTAGAATAGGGTGCAATTAACTTGTTTTTAGCTCAATATGATGTTATGATGAGGTCTTGTTGGTTTCTTTGTTCATTCTATGAATTATATGTGCTAACCCACTAACTTCTCATGTTTGAGATTTCTCCCAACAGACTGAATATTTCACCATACACATTCTGGCATGCCCAGTGGGACCCACGTCCCTAAAATCCTTCTAAATTTCTTGTCTTCTTCTTTCAATTTTGTCAAACACACAGATTGACATCTGCAATTTGTACAGAAGCGTCTACACAAACATCAGTTCTCTCTGAACTATCGTCCAACATCTATGCTAAACCAGCATTTGTGCCCTACATCGGCATTTTCGCCTAACACTGTTTATTTGAGATTTTCCAAACATAGTTTTTCATTTTTCAAGATTTATTGTCTTTCGCACTTCTTTTTGGTATTTAAGCATTCTATTTTTTAGCAGAGATCAATCTTACAAGCAATTATAATGACAAAATTTTATTAAGGGAGCAAGATCTTGATAAATCATTAAAGAACACCAGTTTTTAAATGTTTGGATAATCTCAAAATGGCTAAATCTGATCAATTTGAAGACTAAGAAAGAAGAAAAAATAACTTTGTTTGCTATTTTTGCTGTGTTTTTTGACCTTGCAGATACAACAATGTCTGCGAAAACTCGAGTTCATGTTTCGGTGTCTGGGAAAATGCTAGTTTAGAACAATCATTGATCGGTGTCTAAGTTGCACAAATCAATGTCTCCGACTGGTATAATAGTTTTTCTAATTTTCTATTTTTTCTAGCATATTTCCTGCATTCTGTCATTTTTGGAACTAAAACATAGAACCAGCGTCTGCGCCCTGAATTGGCATCTGCGCTCTGACATACTTTTATTGATAATTTTCCTAACAGATTTTGAGTAGTTTTGTGATAATTATTGTCAAAGGCTAAAGCTTTGAAACTACTAACCAGTTGTCTTACAGCACCGCTGGTCAAAGAAATCAATTCAAAAAATTACTCACATTTGTCTTGCAGGTTGCCTCAAATCAACATTGACCAAATGATCGTGTTTGCTATAATCTATTTTAGGCACCTAGAATAATTAGGAAGATCATTTTGTCTAATCTGAAGTAAGTGTTAGGGGATTATGATCTCTTCCCTTTTGGGAAGATCAAAAACCTAGACACATTTGCTTTGTGTTAAACAAATAAATCTTTGGGGAACGAACAAGCTTGTCTTGCGGTTTTGTGGACAAAATGATACTGGATAGGAGAGCATGAGCTTTTCCCCTTGTGGGAAAATTAGAAATCTAGACTCCTTTTTGTTACCAATCCAATTTTCTTTAACAAGTTAATCCTTTAGATGGGCCTGTTGGTTGAGGGAAAAATCTCCCAGGAACAACCCACGTGAGAATGAGGTGTAAGCCACACCACTCTAACTCACATTAATCAAATTTACTCCTTGGGGTTAAATCCTCGGGAGTCAATTGGCATTTGAGCTTATACTCATCTCTTGTCTAACATAAGTGTGGTCTCACAGTCTCAATCATGTTTATGTGACCACTTTTGTCAAGACGCTCTATGGGGCTATACGCCTAAATCGTGTTTGCACAGACATAGAGGATACAATTGAACGGAGAACCTTACTAGACACTCTAAGCATAGAAGCTACCTGATTCACCTCCAAACGGTGATTTATTATAGTGTAATAAGAGGGAAGAATCTCCCCCCAAGATTCCCATCATATGTGTCCCGAGGTATTGTGTTGTGAAAGAGATCTTCATAGCATGACAACAATACCTAGAAAAAGGCAAAAACACAGGCGCCCTTTTGGGGGTGACACTACTATGTGAGCTGAAGGACTACCAAGCAATGGGCCTATAATATTTCATGTGAAGCCAACTCCTTAGGTAGACTTGTGCTTGAAGTGTTTGAAGAACATTGATGAATCCAAAACACGAACGAAATACCCAACAAATGAAATATGTCACTTTTTGGTGTCCTTCAAGGTTGCTTTGTCCCTTGTCAGATTGTTTTCAAACCCATGCATGTTATTTTCTGATTTTATTGTGTTGAAATTGGTTCTTGCCATGGAACAAACCTATTGAAAGTCAGAAAGAAATCAAGCCTTTGCTAGATCATCAAAACAACATCCTTTTTCAGACTATCGTAAGCTTCAAAATTTTCCAACATCTTCAAACTTTGACCTTTCATGAGATATGTCCTAAGAACTCCAATTTCTCATCCGAATCAAAAAAAATTTCTATAGGACATGACCGATTCCAAGAAGCATAAAAAGGCGAAAACTTTGTTACCCCCCGTGCATATAGAACAGAAGAATACAACTCAAGAGGCTACCAAATACCAAGACATTATTGATTCCATCAAGCAAGAAACTCATAAATAAGAACAATTCGACAAAGTGATATACAACAACAAGGTTTCTCACTTCATGGTAAAATATCATCTAAATGTTGCTTTCATCAGATTTGAACAATATGACTAGCTAGTCTACCGTAACAAACGAACATTCCTCCTCTTCTCAGGATCACTTAGCTTGAATTTTAGGACTTCCCTTAGGTTTTTATCTTTAGAAACACATCACACACTCATCCTAGCATAATTCGGCATAATCCAATCCAATCCTATTCAACCTAGCATCATCCTAATCATCATCCACCGCAATCTTAGTCACATCCTTCACTTGGTATTGCATACCCTTTTGAGTTTCTTAGAACCTACATCTTAATCAAAACCCCATCGTTGATTGTCCTTAAACTAAGAATTGTTTAGGATAAACCCCTTTGCCTTTACAACCTCATCACCTTGATCAAAAGGTTGGTTCACATTGACAGAGAAGCCTATCTGGAAAAGACCACAAGTTTGTCTTAGGTAGTTTGATCTTACACTGGGGAAAGTATCCCTTAATCCTTGCATACATCAAGTCATCCTTAGTCCATAGGAGCATACTCATTATCCTAGATGAATCCTAGTACTAGCACCATCATCCTTAGCTTCCTAGGCACATCCTTGTATTACATCTTGCCTCTCATATCCCCTTAAGGTAGTCATTTCATGCCACCTATTACACAAGCCACTAAGAAGAGGAAGAACATGGACCCTAACCTTGCCGCTAGTTCATCTAATCCTGTGATTGACCACACTAATGCCATGTTTACCTATGTGGCTCGGCCCAACAAACAAATTGAGCATATCTAGGTAGATACTAATGAGACTCCCACCATGAGTACTATAGAGACATTTATCAATCATCCAAGGCATGTCCACATGGTGAACACCATGAGTGGATGTAACAATAGTTAGGTACGCTTGGACATTCAGCAACAAGGACTTCAAATCCCACCTTGGATTACACCCACACTTGTCACACAACCTGTGACACTTCCAGGGGAATTTCATCATCCCACTAGAAATGAAGTTTTTGATCCACTTCAATGAGCTCTACAGGTGGGAACCTTATCACACAAGTAGTCCAACCTTCCATCCCACCCTCTATCATGCACATGACACCTTCGTCTACCTCAAGAGCCCCGCCTCTTGATCCAACATCAGTAGCACAAGAAATACCCTCTATCGCTACACAAGCACCTCCTCATTTCATGATTGCTCCACTTTTACAAACATTCCCAACATTTGTAGCACAATTCCCACCACCACCAGTCAGCACCCGGCAAACCACCATTCCACCCATCCCTACTCAGCCCATTCAAAGTGCAACAACTAGTTCACAGCATCAAAGCACCCAAATCTCCATGCATGTTTCACCTTTCTCTTCCAGTGCATACCTACAATAGCAAACACACTTCACCACATGTATTCCACCTACCAACTTCTATAACCAACCCTTATTTCCTCAAGGGTCCACCTTCCCCACTCCACCAACAATGCAACCGCAATGTATGTGATGGGGAGCTCCTCTCCTAGAGATTTCTTTCTATCTCTAAGACCTTCTCTTGGTCTTCTTTAGGGTCTCTATCACTACCCTAAACCTAGATGATTCCTCTCTGATCTTCCAACACACTAGGATCTCTCCAACAACTTCAAACTCTTCACTAAACCCTTCTTCATGTCCTTAAATAATCATGGCTTCTCTAGCCTCCCAATTCTCAAATGGTTTCAACTTCTTGTGGATTGAATTCCTCACTCCTCTTTAGTATAATTCAACTTCTATGGATCCAAATTTGTGGATCTTTCACCCATTTCCCAATCGGGTTCCAAACTTATAGTCTTTTAGGCCTTATAGCCTTTTTAGGCCTATTAGCCCTCCTAGACACTTAAAATCTGATTTTTCTCCTAAAATCCCTTAACACCCCTAGAAAAAATTTGCATATTCCTTGTGGGTTTTTCCTCCCCTTAAATATTTTCTAGGTCTCAGATGTCTAACTTGTCCGTATAGTGGACTTTCACCAAACCCCTAAAAATAAGGGTTTCTAGGGCATGAAGACTAGTTTGGTTTCTTGAACTTCTTTAACTTATCTATTGAGTTCCTCTGAACTTATCCTTCCATAAAAAGGTCTACATTACATTCCCCACACTCTTATATCCTTTATTGGCACATACCAATCACTTAGCAATCACCATTGCCTCTGCACTGTTCAATTACCCTAGCCAGAATAACCAGTACTCGCCTAGGGCTTGAATGTTCTCTTGCTTCCCCTGCGCGTGCACACACACACACACACACACACACACACCACACACCATATCTATAGTGTATATACAAGGCTTTAATGGATTCCAAGTGGTCATGGGAATTTGAACCACGGGAATACCAAGAAAAGCCATTTTCTACATGACTGGTCCAAAACTAGATAGTGAACTTGCAAAATAGAAAATATTTACTATATGCTAACTGTAATGAAAAAAATACTAAACTAATTCCACAAAGATCTAGGAAATTACATATTAAACACTCTCCATGCTTTTATTCAATCCATTCAATCCACAAAAGTGTTGGATGATGGCTATGTATGCTATTATAGTGTTAATTGGTTCTTTCCAATAACTAGTCTATATATAATGTAGTATAAATATCAAATTAGAGTTGTAGTCACCTTATATACTCTCATCCCACATATCTAGACCCTCTGGTTGGGATTTGGGCATCATAAAGGTCAATTCCTAAAATCTAGGAAATGTTGTCATGAAAACTTTGACATTTTTTGTCAAAATGACACTTTCTCAACTTTGATGGCCCTATTTGGTTTCAAAACTTACCAAATGACCTCAAATGACTTAAAAACATAAAAATATTGAAAATCTCCTCATTTTGGAGTTTTGTTCAATCCTTTGACCTTTTAGTTTACTTCTAGGTTCTAGACCCCTAGAATCAACTTGACTCAATAACTCACAAACCCTAATCTCTCCTAACACTAAAATATACCTAAAACACACTAGGGACTTTATAACATAGTCCTTATTCATGGATGGTTGGCCAAACCAACCTACAAGCCAAAATGACTAAATATCTTTTTAAAGACCTGAGGGTGCTCCTGCACCATCCTCCCCCTGCAACAATAAAGTTAAGGTATATGTGGTGTCAGGAACTCCTTACTGATTCCATGCTTCTTGAAGTCACTCTCAGCTATCCAGGTGGATTCTGACTCTGGTTTTTGTCTCGACTTCACTAGATGCTCCATATAGACCTTGTGTCTTGTCTTCTTCTTTACCCTTGAATCTAATATCTTTTCAAATTGTGGCTTCACCTATTCCAGAGTCTTGAACTCTCCCACATCTTTATGCACCTCTATACTGTATTGTAACTCATCCATATCGGGCCCCTTATACTTGATCAAATCCTTCACATTGAAGATTGGATAAATTGACATCTCCTTGGGCAACTCCACCTTGTAAGCATTGGGTCCATACTTAGCCAATATCTTGCAAGGCCCAATCCTTTTCATATGTAGCTTACTAGGTATCCCCTTTTGTATTCTTACCTTATTCAGGAACACCATTACTAGTTCACCCACTTCAAACTGCAAATCTCTTCTCCCCTGATCTCTTTTGGCTTTAAACTTCTGATTGGCCTCCATTAAGGTTTTTTTCACTTGTTCATGGACTTCCTTCATTGATTGTGCAAAGTCATCAGCATGTCCACTAACTCCCTCATATCCTTTGAGGTCTCTGAGCTCCATCACACCCCTTGGATCTGCCCCATACACAATCTCAAATGGACTTTTCCTTGTAGGCCTAATTGTGCTATCATTATAGGCAAATTCTTCCTATGGGATAACTTTCTCCATCCTTTCCCATATTCCTTTTTCATACATCTAAGAAATTTCCTAAGAACTCTATTGATTACTTTAGTCTTCCCATCTGTTTGAGGATGATAGGTAGATCCATGAGATAATTTTGTACCTAGTCTCTTCCATAGGGTCTTCCAAAAGTGCCCCATGAACTTCACATCCCTATCTGCAACAATACTCATTGGTAGACCATGAATCCTCACTATCTCCTTGAAGAACAAGTAGGCAATATGGCTGGCATCATGTGTTGTTTTACATGGGATGAAGTGAATCATCTTACTAAATCTGTCTACCACTACAAACACACTGTATAAACCAGTTGGAGTCCTAGGTAACCCCACTATGAAGTCCATACTTATGCACTCCCAAGGTCTATTTGGGATGGGTAATGGATGGTAAAGTCCTGTATTTGATGAAGTTCCTTTAGCCTTCTGACATATGCCACACTGCTCCACATATCTCCTTACTTCCTTCTACATTTTTGGCCACCAGTAGAACCTTTCCACTAGGTCTAGTGTCTTGTTCAGTCCAAAGTGTCTAGTTAGGCTCCCATTATGTTTCTCTTGTATGAGGTTCTCCCTCATAGAGCCTTTTGGAACACATAGTTTATTGCCTTTGAATAGCAACCCATTCTACAATGTATACTCTACAAACTCACTATGAAATTGATTCTCAAAATCTTTGCACACTTTGTAAATCTCTGAGAAATTTGGATCTCCCTCATATAGGTCCCTAAAACCTTCAACTCCTATACTTTGTAAATAAATCAAGTGAATGGTGAGTAATCTCCTACTAAGGGAATTTTCCACTTTGTTTTTCACCCCCTTCTTATGTATTATAGTGAAAGTGTATGACTATTGGAACTCCATCCATTTGATGTGTCTCAAGCTAAGCTTGTCTTGAGTATTTATATAACTCAATGCCTAGTTATCTGTAAAGACAACAAACTCTTTAGGCAATAGATAATGCCTCCATTTCTTTAAGGCTTTTATAGGAGCATATAGCTCCAAGTCATAGGAAGAGTACCTATACTTAGCCTCATTTAGTCTTTCACTGAAAAAGGCCATAAACCTGCCTTCTTGGCTTAGGATAGCTCCTATTGCAATGTTTCTTGCATCACACTCCACAATGAATGGTTTTTCAAAGCTAGGTAACAACAATATAGGTTGAGTGGCTACTTCTCTTTTCAACCTTTCAAACCCCTCATTATATGCCTTGGTCCATATGAATTTAGCCTTTAATCCTCCTTTGATAGTCTCTAGGACTGGAGCACAAATCTCACTGAATCTCCTAATGAACTTCCTATATAATTGGGCTAAACCATGGAAGCTCCTAACTTAAGTCCCTGTCTTAGGAGTAGGCTAGTTCAATATGGCCTCTACTTTCTCTTTATCCATTTTCAAGTCACCCTTGTTAACTACAAAGCCAAGGTAGAATAGTTCTTCCTTCATGAACTCACTCTTCTCAATATTTATGGTGAGTTTCTCCTCCTGCAACTTCTTCAACACTAACTCCAAGTGTTTCATATGATCCTCTTTTGTTTTACTTAATATGAGGATGTCATCTAAATAGACAACTACAAAAACTCCTATATATTCCTTCAAGATCCCATTCATCACCCTCATAAAGGTGCTTGGTGCATTGGTAAGCCCAAAGGGCATAACGAACCATTCATATAACCCCTTTATAGTCTTAAATGTAGACTTCCACTCATCATCTTCCTTCATCCTAATTTGGTAATACCCACTCTTGAAGTCAATTTTAGAGAAGTACTTAGCACCCCCCAAGCAATCCATCAAGTCTTCTATTCTAGGAATTGGAAATCTATACCTGATAGTTATTCTATTTATTTCCCTAGAATCAGTACACATCCTCCACTTACCTCCCTTCTTAGGATCCAAAACCATTGGAATAGCACAAGGGCTTATGCTCTTCCTAATCATTCCTTGATCCAACAATTCTTTCACTTGCTTGGCTATTTCCTTGTTTTACTCTGGTGTCATCTTGTATGCAGCTTTTTTTGGTAAGGATGCTCCTGGTATGAAGTCAATTTGATGACTTATCTCCCTCTTTGGTGGTAGTGAAGCTGGTGTCCCCTCACATATTATGTCCTTAAATTGATCCAACAATTCTCTCACTTCCTTTGGCATAGGTGCTTGCTTATGAGTCTCCTCCTCCTTTAGCGTTAACAAGATTGCATAGCCAACTTCCTCATCCTTCATGTCCTTTAAGAATTATTTCCCACTCATCAAAAAGGTACTGGATTCTTCCTTCTCCACTTTTTCTTCCTCTAGTAAGGATTGTATCTTGAATATTACCCCATTTTTCTTGAAGGAATACTTATTATCTTTCCCATTATGGACAGTTTCACTATCATACTACCATGGTCTTTCAAGCAATAGATGGAAAGCATCCATTGGCAACACATCACATAGTATTCTATATTGATACTTTCCAATGGAAAATTCTACCCACAATTGTTCATTCACTAAGATGTGTTGGCCCTTATTCAACCATGTAACTTTATAAGGACACACATGTGGGATTTTGGTGAGCTTCAACATCTCTACTACCTCCTTAGATATAACATTATCTATTGACCCTGAATCAATGATCACCTTGCACACCTTTCCCAATATCTTGGATTTTACTCTACAAAGATCCCTCCTCTACTTGTGCTCATCTTTGGTGTTGTCTTGATTAGTATTCTTCTCAACATAAGGTGTTCTCCTTTCTCTAAATCCAGGCTCACCTCTGATTGTTTAGAGCAATATTCTTCTTGGACATAAGATATCTTCTTCTCCCCTTGTGAGGATGTTGGTTTATCTGGACACCTATATGTAGGGTTTCCCAATTGTCCATAGTTGTAGCATTTCATGGAAGAAAAGTGAGAGCTTATCCCAAAACCTCTTGATCTTCCTCTACCACTGTTATAAGAACTTCTTCCTCTATTGTTGTATCCACCTCTATTTCTTGACTCTTGTCCTTGCTTTGTATATCTGGAGTCTCTTTGACCTCTACTGTCACTGCCTCTTCCACTTGAGCCACCTCTATGGCCACCTCTCTTGTCTCCACCCCTTCCTCTACCTCTGGAGCTAGAATCTTGTCTCTTCTTGAGTTTCTCTTCCACCTTCAAAGCCATTTGAAAACAACTATGAATGGAAGTCAGGGTAAAAATACTAAGTTCCTCTTGAATTTTCCACCTCAATCCATTAAGGTACCTTGCAAATTTGATACTCTCTATCTCCTGGATTCTTTATCTAACGCAAAGTTTATAAAATTATTCAATATAGGCTGGCACATCTAGGTCTTTTTGCCTAAGTTTATGCCTCTTCTTATGTAGTTGAATGTCATAATCTTCTGGAAGGTTATTCTCCTCCACTTTTTCCACCATTGTCTTCTAATTTTCTATGGGCTTCTTTCCCTCTTTCTCTCTTTCTTCATACAAGAACTTCCACCATGTGAGTGCTTTCCCTCTTATCCTTGACTTGGCTATCTTTCCCTTTTGTGCCTCTATGATCCCATCACACTTGAAGTGATTCTCCATCCCTTCAAGCCATTCCATCACCATTTATGTATCCATCTCACCAAAGAATATTGGTATTCCCTCTAGAGCCTTTCCATTCAATGCCTTGAGTGCCTTGAGGAATGGTTCCTTAGGTAGAAGAGGACCAGGCTCTAGTTCTATCTCCTCTTCTCTCAACTTGCTGGCAATCTCTACTACCTCTGCCATTTTCATCTTCATCTCTTCCATTGCTTCTTCAAGAAGCCTATTCTTTTTTTTTTCTCTGACATATCCTTGGCTAACTCTGTATTGGTTACCATGATGTTCTCACCTATGGATTCACTTCACTCTGACATACACTAATCCACTCCTAAGCCTTTCAATGGCTCTGATACAAATTTTATGGGGAGATCCTCTCCTAGAGATTTATTTCCCTCTCTAAGACCTTCTCTTGGTCTTCTTTAGGGTCTCTATCACTACCCTAACACTATATGATTCCTCTCTTATCCTCCAACACACTAGGAGCTCTCCAATGACTTCAAACTCTTCACTAAACCCTTCTTCATGTCGTTACATAATCGTGGCTTCTCTAGCCTCCCACTTCTGTAATAGTGTCAACTTCTTGTGTATTGAATTCCTCACTCCTCTTAGGTCTAATTCAACTTCTATGGATCCAAATTTGTGGATATTTCACCCATTTCCCAATTGGGTTCCACACTTATAGTCTTTTAGGCCTTGTAGCCTTTTTAGGCCTATTAGCCCTCCTAAACACTAAAAATCTTATTTTTCTTTACTAAAATCCCTTAACACCCCTAGAAACAAGTTGCATATTCCTTGTGGGTTTTTCCTCCCCTTAAAGATTTTCTAGTTCTCATAGGTCTAACTTGTTCGTACAGTGGACTTTCACCAAACCCCTAAAAATAAGGGTTTCTAGGGCATGAAGATTGGTTTGGTTTCTTTAACTTCTTTAACTAATCTATTAATCTCATCTAAACATATCCTTCCATCAAAAGGTCTGCACTTCATTCCCCCACACACCTCTATCCTTGATTGGCACATACCAATCACTTAGCAATCACCATTGCCTCTGCACTGTTCAATTACCCTAGCCAGAATAACCAGTACTCACCTAGGGCTTGAATGTTCTCTTGCTTCCCCTTCACACAAACACACCACACACCATATCTATAGTGTATATACAAGGCTTTAATGGATTCCAAGTGGTCATGGGAATTTGAACCACAGGAATACCAAGAAAAGCCATTTTCTACATGACTGGTCCAAAACTGGACAGTAAACTTGCAAAATACAAAAGATTTACTATATTCTAACCAGACTGAACAAAATACTAAACTCATGCCACAAAGATCTAGGAAATTACATACTAAACACTCTCCATTCTTTCATTCAATCCATTCAATCTACAAAATTGTTAGATGATGGCTCTGTATGCTAATTACAATGTTAATTTGTTCTTCCCAATAACCAGTCCTTACATAATGGAGTCTAACTATAAAATTAGGGTTGTAGTCACCTTATATACTCTCATCCCACATGTCTAGACCCTCTGGTCAGGATTTGGGCATCATAAAGATTGATTCCTAAAATCTAGGAAATGAAAAGTTGTCATGACAACTTTGACATTTTTTGTCAAAATGACACTTTCTCAACTTTGATGGCACTATTTGGTTTTAAAAATTACCAAATGACCTTAAATGACTTAAAAACATAAAAATCTTGAAAATCTCCTCATTTTGGAGTTTTGGTCAACCCTTTGACCTTTTAGTTGACTTCTAGGTTCTAGACCCCTAGAATCAACTTGACTCAATAACTCCCAAACCCTAATCTCTCCTAACACTAAAACACACCTAAAAAACACTAGGGACTTTATAACATAGTCCTTATTCATGGATGGTTGACCAAACCAACCTACAAGCCAAAATGACTAAAGATCTTTCTAAAGACTTTAGGGTGCTCCTGCACCAGTATGCCAACAGTTCTGCCTCAAATGCATTTCAAACCAAATCTTCCTATATCACAAAATCTACCAATCCCTTCACCATAACACAAATTCCTATCCAGTAGAAACAACCAATCCAATAGTAGCAACTAATTCAGTAGCAACAACCAATTCAATAGTAGCAACTAATTCAGCAGCAACAACCAATCCAACAGCATCAACCAATCCAATAGCAGCAACCAATTCAGTAGAAACAACCAATCCAATAGTAGCAATAATCTGTCCAACAACCATCCCTACAACAACAACTGCACCAAAAAATTACCAACCCATTCACATCCCAAGCACCACAACAACAAATCAACCCCTTCGCAACTATACAACTCATCATCCAAACTACCCAGCAGCCACAACATAAACGCGGGGGGAAAATCCTTTCATGGCACAATCACTGCAATAGTTTTCTAATCCTTTCATCCAACCCATGTAGTAGAAACAAACTCATTTTGTCAACTACCTACCCATGCCATCTTCTGATGCATCACAAAAAATTCCACCTCTACAACAATTCATTGTTCCCAGTCACACCAGTTACCTCGTTATAGCCACTAGGGGAATTCCACCATAGAACACCTATCCTCCACCCTATGCAGCTACGCAATAGGCTCATCCCACTTATCCAACACCTAAGCAAATACAAGCATACTTCCAACAATTGCAACAACCCTATCAAGCATTGTCACCTCCTCCACTACAATATTCCCCTCAGCCACAGCTCCCACCACAATAGCCCATATACACTGACCAACAACTTTCATATCAAACACCATAATATCCCCCACAAAATCCCCCATATTCACCATTTCATCCATATCAGATTCAGGCAACCAATGCAATCGGGGTTAATAATCCTCCCCCACAAATCAATCATGAATGGGAGGAAATGAAGAATGCTCTCAAAGAGCTAAAAGTAGGGACCGAGGCTAAAACATTCAAGTTTGAAGAGGTGTTTCCTTACCCATTTGATCAATCTATCACTGCCATACCCTTCCCCAAACACTTTGAAACACCCAAATTTGATAAATATCGGGGGAAGGGAGATCCTTTGAGCCACGTGAAAGAATTCTACATGGCATTTCAAGAAGTGGCCTATAGAAATAATTCCCTTATGAGACTATTTCCCAAGAGCTTAGGAGGAACCACTCTTGAGTGGTTCTATGAAATCCCCTATGGCACAGTCTCTACTTTCACTGAACTATCTGAAAATTTTGTGGCCCAATACGCACATAATGTCAAAAATTAACTCTCACTCCTTGATCTATGCAATTCCTAACAAAAGGGAGGAGAGAGCCTGGTCGATTACCTTCAGTGCTAGCAAGGGCTTACTACAAGGTTGTCCTATCAACCCCCTGAGCAACATCTTATCAAAATCTTCATCAACAACCTTCATCCTAAGCTTGCCTATCATATGCACATGAACTGTATAAAAACTTATCAAGACATCATAATCAAAGGCATGGATCTTGAGTGAGGTCTCATCGAAGATGGTGCCATTAAGCACTACAAGGAATACCAACCTGACAAACATAATAATGATCGATCATGGTACTGGAACAAGAACAAGAACACAATAACTAACGGAGCCACTAACACCAAACACGTTAGGTTGTGGTAGCCAGTCCTAATGCACCTACCCAAACTTATTAGCAAGCACCACTAGTATACCCTCAACCTCCTCCCATGTATCAATAGCCCACTCCTACATATCCCTAACCAACATACCAGAAAAACATACGCCCTCAAGGTGCGACTATCTATCCCCCTCTCGGTATGTCACATCAACCCAACTACCAAGGTCCTGTGAACAAAACAAATGTTACATCAGTCCCACATGGACAATAAAGGCCTCATGCTTAGAATGCACCACAACGTGTGTTTACCCCCTTGGGTGAACCCATAGATGTCATCTTCCACAAAATGGTCCAAGCCAATCAAGTCGTGTACCCAAAAACATAGCCATTTGATGACTCAACACCTAAACCTACCTGGTATAAAGACAATGAGTACTATGATTACCATCATGTTAAAGGACACACCACCCTCAAATGCATGAAGCTAAAACATTACACCCAAGATATCATTGACTGCAAAGAGATCAAAGTGGACTCTCTTGCCCAACCATCACCAAACGCGGGCCTTAAAATCTATCAAAATGCATTTCCTAAACACACCTCAGGTAAAGGCCCAGGCAATCGCACTCAATCCTCTGACCAGGGGAAGGGTAAGAAAGGAGAAAATGTCAATAGAAAAGATTATACAAATGCATATATCAACTATGATAATCTCATCGGCTGCATATCCCAAGTCCAATCCTCCATCAATGTCATCCATGTCAAGGGTGTCGATAACCAATGCATAGTTACCACTCGTTGAGGAAGAATAACAGTTGCAGGTGCAAGTAATGTTTCATCTACTGGTACCCAATATAACCTTATGGAACACCTAGGGAATACTCCTACCCAAATTTCCATCCTAGATCTCCTCCGCACCTCACCTACCTATCAAGAGATCCTCAATAAATCCCTACAAGAATCTCGTGTTCCCAACGACATCAACCTCACCAAATTCTAGAACCTTGTCGGTCACTTGTCTACATCTTGTGGGGTCTCCTTTAAACCAACAGATGTACCCTCAAAAGAACCCAATCATAATCGCTCGCTTTGTATTGCTGTTATGGTTAAAGATTTTGTCATCAAGTGGGTCGTGATAGATAATCGTTTGGTCCTAAATCTACGTACTCTAAAATTCATAAAAAATTTGGGTTGCACTAAAGCTGATATAACAAATGATGTCATAACAATCAAAGCATATGACAATCTAGAACGCACTTTTGAAGGCACTATTTCATTACCCATCAGATTGGGCCCTATTATCTAGAATACAGTATGTCATGTTGTTGATCTTGACCTTCCCTTCAACATCCTCCTTGGATGCCCATGGATTCATTCTATGCAGGTTTTCCCCTCCACCTACCATTAGTGCATCAAATTTCCATATAAAAACACTAATATCACCATCCGCGCAGATCCCAAGCCCTTCGCATATAGAAATGCATTGGAAACCTCCTTCCCACATTCCAATCACTGTCCCAGGATCGACATTGGCACCTCTGTCGCCAGTTCATCTTGAACCCATTCAGACCCAGAAACAATCTTTTCTTCCACCCTTTCCATGGTTAAGATCAACAACAAAGGTTGTGGCAAGTACAACTTATCTGATGCCTTTGCAGTTGGAGCACTGGCAGTTGATCCACACACTCAAGGATGCCAACCTAATCCAAGCAAGATAGAACCAAAAACAACCAAGCTACTACAATTGGGTCCTACAACTTTTATCTCAAATGGTATTTTGAATAGCCAAGAAATGACACCAAATATCAACCAATGGCTCTATAAGGATCCACCACCCAAGGACACAAGTTGCCTCAGTTACTTCAAAGGTAATTACCCTTCAACTCACAAGATGGTGACAAAAAAATGTAACTACCAAGGAGGTGGCCTTGGTTATGAAGAGCAAGGAATGAAGGATCCCATTGTACCTACCTGGCAAGAAAGGCATCTAGGCCTTGGCATGGATTCTGACATGAATGAGGGCACCAATGAGAACATATATGCCTCTTATCCTTCCCTAGGCAAAATCGTTGACATCGAAGATGTCCTAGAAGAGAAATTTGTTAGAGCCTATGATGATATTTTTGATGATGAAACCTTCCTAGGTAATTTTTTCCTATGCCAGCTTTCCATTCTCTTCATTGACCTTCCCCTCTGCCATTCCAAACTCATAGATTGGGACCAACCAAGTGTCATACATGTTGATGAGTTCCAAAGCAAGGATGCACTCCTAAGATTTCTGGGAGCAATTGAATAGAGCAATGACTGGGGGCAAGATTCAACACATGTCTACAAGCTGGATCCAAAGGCATACTTTGGGGAAGAGGAGAACCTCAGCCACAAAAATGAAGTGGAAAATTAAAAAGAGAAAAATTGATCCCCTAGCGAAAACCCCTCTGGGGCGCTATCTGATCACAAAATAGTAAAAACAAAGGGCGCATCTGCTGGTGAAAACCTCTCTGAGGTGCCAGAGGATGAAGACTCTCCTCTTCCTCTAATCCATGATTACAGACCTAAATAGTCATTGATTCTCATGGAAGAAACAAAACCTATCAACCTAGGCACCAAAGAGAATCTTGCCATCACATACATAGCAGCATCTCTTACTAAATAAAAAGAACAAGATCTTGTCACTCTCTTGAAGTAATCCATAAATAAATTTGCATGGTCTTACTCCCACATGTTGGGATTAGACCCCAACTTTGTGGTTCACCATCTAGCAATGGACCCAAACATCAAACCTGTCAAACAAAAGCTCTGAAAGATGCACCCTAAAGTGGCACTACTTGTCAAAGAAAATCTAGAGAAGTTACTCCAAGCCAAGATCATCCATGCCATTGAATACTCTAACTGGATTTATAACATGGTGCCAGTGTCTAAACCTGATAAATCAATCAGGATATGTACAGACTTCTGATATCTCAATAAGGTGTGTCCCAAGGATAATTTTCCACTGCCAAACATAGACATGATAGTAGATCTCACAGTAGGACATGAGATGTTGTCACTCATGGATGGCTTTTCTGAATATAATCAGATCTGTCTTACAAAAGAAGATCAGCACAAGATAGCATTCACAACCCCGTGGGGCATCTTCTGCTATAATATGATGTCATTTGGCTTGAATAACACTAGGGAAACCTATCAGACGGCCATGACAGTCATTTTTAATGACATGATTCACAAGATCCTTGAAGACTATGTAGATGATATCTTGGCAAAATCAGTTAAAAGGGAAGATCACCTAGATGTTTTGGAATGCATCTTTGATAGGATTGGACACTACTGCCTAATGCTCAACCCTAAGAAGTGTGTCTTCGGGGTCACGTTAGGCAACCTCCTTGGATTCATCGCATCCAGAAGAGGCATTGAAATAGATCCAAAAAAGGTACAAGCTATCATAGAAATTCCTCTGCCAAAAACACTCTGACAACTGCACAGCCTCCAAGGAAAGTTACGATCTATGCATCATTTTATCTCCTAGTTAGCAGACAAGTGCCAAGCGTTCACTCATCTCCTGAAAAAAGATAACACTTTTAAATGGGATCCTCAGTGTCAGAAGAGTTTTGACAAGATCAAAGAATATTTGGCTAATCCACCCATCTTGGTACCACCTGTACCCATTCGACCACTCATCCTATATATTTTTGCTACTACAACAGCCTTAGGGGCACTCCTTGCTCAGTTGGATGATGAAGGTAAAGAAAGAGCTATTTATTACATCAATCAGACTTTGGTGGGTTATGAGCTCAATTATTCCCCTATGGAAAAAGCATACCTGGCATTGGTCTTTGCCACTCAAAAACTTTGCCACTATATGCTTATTCATACAACCAAGATCATTTCAAAAGTGGACCCTCTCAAGTACCTACTCTCCAAGACTACTCTCACAGGATGAATGGAAAAATGGGTTATGTTGTTAAGCCAGTTTGATATTCAATATGTAGACAGAAAAGCCATTAAAGGGCAAGTCATCGTTGATCAGCTAGTAGAAGCACCATTGGTGAATGCCTATCCCCTAATCACTGAATTTCCAGATGAACATTTGTGCATGATAGAAGAGCAACCTACTTGGCAACTCTACTTTGATGGGTCTTACACAACTCATGGTGCAGGGGCAGGAATACTTTTTCATCACACCTCAAGGTGACTACATCCCTATGTCATTCAAATTGGGATTTCCCTGCATGAACAATATTGCAGAATATGAGGCACTGATTATGGGACTCCGCATGGCTATAGAATGGAACATCACAGATATACATGTCTTTGGTGATTCCCAACTCATCATCAAACAAGTCTTGGATGAGTATCAAACCAAAGATGACAAATTGATGCTATATAAGTAGATGGTTGACAAGAAGAAAGAGCTTTTCCTCCACTTGTAGATAACAAAAGTACCACACTTGCAAAACAAGGTTGTCGATGCAATAGCCACAGTTGGCTCCCTCTTAGAGATTCCTCACGAGTCTATGCAATATGAATTCTTAGTTGAGCAACTTCATGCTCCCACTTATGAGAATGATGAATCAAATTGTGTATGCTTCTTGGTTGGTCCCCAATCCCCGTGGTACCACAATATCCAGGTTTATCTATAAAATGGTATCATATCCCCTCATCTCACCTCAACCCAACACCAAAAATTTATTTGTAGAGCTTCCTGCTACACCCTCATAGGCAACACCCTTTATCATCGAGGCTATCACAACATGCTCTCTAGATGTTTAGATGAAAATGAAGCCGCCCAGGCTCTACAAGAGGTACATGCTAGAATATACGGTGCCCACACGAGTGGCATGGTCCTAGCCAAGAAAATTTTATGAATAGGGTACTATTGGCCTACAATGGAACATGATGCTTATGAGTTCGTCAAAAATTTCTTACCTTGTCAACAACATGCCAATTTGATCCATCCTCTTCCACAGGACCTCAGACCTATTGTGCCCCCTTGGCCCTTCTCTTGTTGGGGTTTTGACCTTGTTGGTAAGTTCACTCCCCTCTCTTCTGAAGGCCACAAATACATAATCATAGCAACAGAGTACTTTACAAAGTGGGTTGAAGCAATTCCACTCACCCTCACTACAGGTGTCTAGATATCCAAATTCATCCTCTACCACATTGTCTGCCACTTTAGCATACCCTCCACTATCTTCATAGATCACGGAACACTGTTTGAAAATCAACACGTCAATGATCTCTGTGCTCACCTCCATATCCATCACCATTTCTCTAGTCCATATTTCCCTCAAGGTAGCGGCCAAGCTGAAGCAGCTAACAAGACCCTTCTCAAAATCCTCAAGAAATTTGTCAATGATACTGGTCATGACTGGCATCTCCAGATCAACCCTACCCTCTAGGCCTATCGCACTTCTTACCATACTCCTATAGGAACTACTCCATATTCCCTAGTCTGTGGTGTTGAATTTGTCTTACCAATTAAGGTCAAACTGCCCTTCCTCTGAGTATCACTAAGAGGCCTGATTGATGATGAAGATTACAAAGTAGCATGACTCACACAGCTTGATCTACTAGATGAAAAGTTCCAGTGATCCTATGATCACCTGATTGTCTAGCAAAGTAGACTCAAGCAGAACTACAATAGGAAAGTCCACCTACGCCAATTCCAAGTAGGAGACCTTGTGCTAAAAGAAAATCAAAAAGTGGGTACTAATCAAGAAAAGAAAGGTAAGTTTGAAGTCACTTGGCAAGGTCCCTATGTTGTCACTACATGCTTCAGTTATGGGGCATATCAACTCTTCACTCTTGAAGGAGAACCCTTGAATGATCCTATCAACATCATTCATCTCAGGCACTTCTATGCCTAACGACTGGTTATTCATTCCAGTTATTTGAAAAAATCCATAAAAAGTATTAAAAGTCCTGAAAAAATCTCAAAAAAGCATAAAATGAAGCTTAAAAAAATGGTTGTCTCAAAAAAAACCTAGCAAACAAGCACTTGGACAAAATCAAAAAAATCAAAAGAAAGAATAAAGAGAAAAATTTTGTCCAACGGTAAAAACTTGGCAATCAGGCACCTTGGACAAGTATGGGTGATGAAAACCTAGAAACAGGCATCACACATAGTGGACCATTCCATTATATATCAAAATCTTGCTCCCCTCCATCACCATCATCACATCCCCATAAACCTCATCATTTCCCATATTCCCTGGGTGTTCCAACACTATCGCACGTATCAAACAACATGATCCCATCAAGACTCGTCAGCAATCTTTGTACATAATCACTTGCAATTAATCGCTTAGTTTGGCCCTTGTATATTTTTCGTGTGTCCAGTCTTCCCACCATCGCACTAACACTCTGAGCCATCATCACACTAACCTTCCTTGCTTGGTCCTTCATAGTCCTGGCTGGTTCATCAGTTGAATGTGATACACACCAAAAACATGAGTCCCATTGCATCTGCTCCATACCTGCATTTTTATATCATCCCTGCATTTTCATTAGGATCATTGTATTTACATATAATGCATCATAAACATATTAAGTACATCCATTGCATTACATCACAAATACTGCAAATCAAATGCATACACATACATCTAAGTACATACATCTAAACATCTCATCCTGTCTATACATCATTATAAAACATCACATCCTATAAGCATCAATGGCAGTACTCATATAAGCATATGCATCATAGTATAATATAAATCAAAGCATGAGAATCATAAATCATAGAGTCATAAGAGTCATCAATCGATCATCATATATATATAGAATCATGGGTGCAATGTTTTTCATTAATAAAATACATCGCAATGCACCTAGGTGCTGGTATAAATGTACATCTCTCTCAAAATACAAAAATGAGTGTCACAAGATCATCTGATGAATCAAGCTGGTGGTTGTGATAATCCTCCCCCCTATCCTAGTGGTGGATGTGGTGGCATCCTAATTGACCCTTGAGATGCAGAAGCTTGACCTATACTCTGTGACCGAGACCTCTCAATGAATACATGTCTCTGACCCTCGAGAACTAAATCATGATATAACACCCGATAATGGGTTGCCTCTTTGCCTTCCCTAGTTTCATCCCTATGAGCTGCAAAAGCCTCTTCCACTACTTGTCCCATCCCACCTACACTAGCCGCTTGTCTAGTGATATCTCGCTCTATCCTATAGGCCTCGACCCACCTCTGTGTTGTATCCCTCTTCGAGGTCAATGCTATAATCTACTTGATATCCTGATCCATCTTCTTGGTAAGTGTACCCAACTAACTTGTCAGTGTCCATATCTCGGTTCATAGCTCAGCAACATCCTGGGTGAAGTCCACCTTGAAAAATTGCCTGAGTCAACCCTGCCTTGTAGGGTGTCGAGTGCACCCTCGTTCCTGTCTGCTCGTGCTATCTCTACATCTAGTAAACCATCTGTCCAGGTCATCTCAGTCTGTAGGCTGGCCTCTAATATCTGTGCCATCCCTAGCAATCCCTGTAGACGTGCGCACTCTGTTTGAATACTGTCTCACTCTGTGATGACAGTGTCATGTGTCTCCTATGACACGTATCTTGCTAGTGGCCCCTATGGCCCCTATGGTACCTGTACCTATGTTGGCCCATGTGTTTCCTGTACGTGTGTGTGAGAAATTACACCTTCATGAAATTAGGATTCTAAACTACAATTTTATGGAAAGAAATGCAACAATTTAATCTAAGAATTACAATTAAATCCATGACATCTCATGGTTCCCTATCTAAGCTTTGTTAAGAGAGCTCTCAGCCTTAATCTCTCTCAACACCATTTGTGTGTGATAAATTACACCTTCATGATATTAGGATTCTAAACTACAATTCTATGGAAAGAAATACAACAATTTAATCTAAGAATTGTAATTAAATCCATGACATCTCATGGTTCCCTATCTAAGCTTTGTTAAGAGAGCTCTCAATCTTAATCTCTCTCAAGGACAATTGTAGATTGAGAAATTTAAAGATAAAATGCCTAAATCTAGCTCAAATTCTCAAGATGATATGGAATTATAACTCAAATGCTCATGATATGCTCCTCAAATCAACAATTTGGTTCTACAAATGATCAAAAATGCTTCTCAATTGCTCACAAATTGCCTATAAAAAGGATGCTTTGCTCTTGAATTTCTAGGATATGAAATGCATAGAAAATGGCTTGTATTTATAGCAAATTCCCAAGGGTAGGGGGTAGAGTGAATTGACCATTGGTTAATGCTTGGTTGAGTTTGATCCCTCAAATGGTTTCAAATGGGGGGACCATTTAAATGGTTGTTCTTAAAGGGTGGGACAAGAAGACAAAATACTCAATTCTCATTGGTTGATCAAATTGAGTTGAAAAAAATTAGGATTTATTTAATTCAATCAATTAATTAAATTATCCATGTAAGGGTGAATGGGTTGGATTTGATTTTTGATTTAAAACTATACAATTAATTGATTAAAATCAATTATATAATTTTGATTGATCCCTTTTAGGCCTGAATTTGATTATTTGATTTCTTGATTATTTAATCCTTTGATTTAATCCAATTTGCTTGATAAATGTCCATTTGAATGTTTTTAATCCAAATTGATGCATTTTGATGATATTTAGGGCAATTGGCTGAGATTTACAAATTTGGATGTTTAAGAGAGACCTGGTCAATTTTAGGTGTCTACAGTACCTGTGGTGCCTCATCCTATCCCTGAATAGGCACCTAAGGTGCCTGATCATGCCCATCTCCTGGTGGCCCCTGATCTTGTCCACCCTCTGCCTGTACCTCTATCTGAGGTCAGACCTGTCTCTAATGTGGTCTCCTCCTCTGCCCTACTGCCGAGGTCTCAGGGGCATCTCCTACAACTATCCCATCATCAACCTCTATATCCCCTGTCGGCTGCTCATGGGTTGCTACCTGAACTAGGTCTATAACTCATAAGGGTGTGTGTGCGGCCCACCATGTTGCATACTCTGCAGTCATCCATGTGTCTATGACATCTTGCCTAGCCATGAAGTCTATCCTTGCCATCGTCCTCTAGGCTACCCTTACTATGAGAGCATCAGTGTACCTACCCCACACGCCCACCTCCCTGGTGACATGAGGATGTAAATCATCCTCAGCCACCATTTGCTGTCGCAATCCAAGTTGTCTTATGACCCTGGATGGCCTGTACATCTCTATCTAGTGGATAGTCCTCCCTAGTAGAAAGAAATTTGTCTGTACATAGGAAAGGTATAAAAAATCCTCAAAGTCATCCTCTATTCTTGCTTGCCAGTCCATGGCTCCCCATGGCTCGCATAGTCTATATGGTGTCTAGCAGAAAACCTGGATCTCATCTAATAGTCGTCACCAGTATCCAGTCTGACCCAGAGAGGTGTATCTTAGCGGTAGCCTATATCTACATGCATAGGGCTCTCCCGACTATTGCACCTCCTTTACTCACATCGGTCAGAACATTGCAATGTGCTCCCATGCCCACACCAATAACAAGGTAACCCCTATTCCCATATTGCATACCCCATGGTACGCAACCATGTGTAAGTCATGATACACTTGTCCCAGGACAACGTATCCCTAGTAGTAGGTTTTCCCCTCCTTGAGCATCTCTACCAATGCTCGCGACCACCCCATCCCAAATCCATGTCCGACCAAGTCTGCAGCATCCGTCCACTAATCAATCCAGCCAAAAATAGTGCTATCCACTTCAGTCTCCTGTCAACCGTTGGCTGCCAAGGCATCCACCTCATGTATGTGGGTATCCTCCTCATCAGCCTCCTAAATGTTATCTCTATGTAATGATCGCTATTCTCTAGCCTGTACTGCGGCACTGATCCTCAGATCAATATTTGTAGAATCCTCCACACGTCCTCTAGAGTGATCGTAGCCTCCCCAGTCAGCAGATGAAACATAGTGGTTCTACTGTGCCATCGCTCGATCAAGGCAGTCATCATTCTGTTGTGTGCCCATAGCCTAGGCCATCGGGGCACATAGTCTAATCCAACCACTACTAACAACCTGCAATCTGCATTCGTTAGCTAGGCCTCTAGCTCCATCATTGGTAGCCAGTGCTCCTGAGATCCCAATGGTGGGAACTACTCCTACAAAATAAAAAATCCACCATGTCAACCCATATTTCTTTTATTCCTAGCCTAAACCCTCCCCAAATGGGGCATACTATCCCTAGGTTTGTCTTAGACCCATCCCCGGCCCCCGCTGGGTCCCTCCTTTTCCCTCCCCCTAAGCGTCTTCCACTTTTGGCACAGGTACTAGTTCAGGCAGAGACACTGGTTCTTCAACTAGCATCTCTGCATGTTTCCCTCCCTGACTGCCATCTTCGCACATGAAGATCTAGGTCTGGCATCTTCAAAGACGGCAGTTTGAAACTGACATCCTCAAAGACACAGGTTCAAGGACCGGTGGCTGTGAAGACATCAATCCGGGGATTGGCATCTTCGCAGACGCCAGTTTGAGAACTAGCATCTCTGGTTTGCCGACCTTTCTACCCTCATTAATGACCCCCTAACCCACCCAAAAGCATTAAAAAACCTCCAAAAAAAGTAATACAACTTATCAATTGAGTTACTCACCGGTACTGACCGCTCCGTGGGTCTCCCGTGGGTTTGAACGCGCTCTCCCAACTGCCCCTTCATCCTCTCATCAGCCATGTTTTCTCTCTAGAGCTCTTTTCACATCCAATCACTATTCACACTAACCTTCTTTAAGCCCTCCCGCCCCTCTTATAGCCCCCGTTTCCACCGAAAATCCCC
>MU228520.1:1217634-1229339 GCA_018584345.1 Thuja plicata | reverse complement strand
CCACCGAAAACCCCCCCCCCCCCATTTTCTTACCCCGTTTGTATATTTTTATATTATTAGTCCCATTGTACAGCCTAAATGCGCAGGAAATCCAAAAAAAAAATTAAAATTGCTAAAAATCCAAAAGAAAAAATTTAAAAATCACAAAAAAATAAAAAATCCTCCAAAATCTTGTAATAAACCCTTGTTTCTTCCCGCATCATTCAGTTTTTTCCTTTTCAGGGACGTTTTGACTCTCGCAACTGTGATCATGTTTTTCACCAAATCAGTTTTGCGATCGACTGTCCTTACTTCTCATTCCATTCACAACTTTTTCCAGCGAATATCGTTTACAATCAAGTCCAATCTTTGTCCGTCAGGATGCATCCTTCCGGTGTCGGCTTATCAAATCCTTCATCACATCACTCATGTTCATGGCAAGAACTTTGGACTAAATGACTGCTTGGTCATGAGGCCTTCTTTACTGATTTTATCTTTTTGTGTCAGTTTACACCTACTCACCACTACCTCGATCTGTTATATCTGGGTGCATTGTGACTGGTGGCTACTGATACATGCGTCTTTTGTAGTGTCTTTTTGTTGGAGAGTCTAGTCCATGCAAAGGAATCTTGTCATCTGTGTTTTCTAACACCTGATGCATGCCTCCTTTTCCAATATTAAATTTGGATGTGCTCTCCATATTTTTCACACAAATGGATTCCCAAGGCTCGTTAGTTGCATTTAATCTCATCATTACATTTGCATTCGTAGTTGCATTTCAAAAGGATTCTATTTATTACCTACTCTCCCTTCCTCCTTCCTGTTGCATCCTTTTTTTGAGAAAATCCACAACACTAACATTGTTGTGTTCTTTTCTCAAGGGGGCACAACCCTATATCATTGTTGCTTCAGCACGACTCCTAACAACCCTACATCATTGTTGCTTCAGCATGACTCCTAACAATCCTCTTCCTCTGGGGCAACTTATTTTCTTATCTTTGACGCAACGTCACTTGCGACGCCACGTCAAAGAGGGGCAAAATGTGGACTTCCAAAAATATTAATATTATTATTAATATTAATTTCCCTTTTTCATCTAACTATTTAATTTAATCAATTAAATAGTTTCTTAGTTGGTATTTATCAATGATCAAATACTATCCTAATGTATTTTATTTAAATACATTTGTCTCACAAAATCCCCTTTTTAATAAATTTATATTTATTAAAATTCCTCCATATCCCTAATTCTTCTAAACTATGATTTATTCAAATCTAATTTGAATTATAATATAAACCCTAGCTAGAAACCTATTAATCCAATCTAGAGACCTACCCTAAGCCTACCCTATTCCTACTCTACTCCCATCGCCTCATTTCCTAAGCATACTTCCCTACCTAATCACCCTCTGATCATTGTTAAAGAGGTGATTCCTAACCCTTTTAAGGCTAATGGAATGCTCACCCATGTATGAGAATTCTCTCCAAAATGGGCACCCATTCCTCTTTAAGGATCTTTACTCCTTTGTCCCCCACATGGAATTCTTGAGCCACTCAATATTTATTGCTATATTTGACTTCAAATTATCCATCCCTTCAATCCTATGTGTCCCTTATGTGGCTCTTATGTGGATGCCACATATATGCCACCTCATTCAACCCCTCCTCTTCTATCCCAAAAATATATAAATAGAGGCCTTCTCCTCTTGCATTTTCATCTCTCATATTTGCATTGTTATCATGATAACATAGCTCTAGATTTCATATTTTTTTAATGTGCTTTTAGCTTCATACTTAAATCACATAGATATTACATGTTAGGATTCTTTGATTAAAATGAATCATAGCTTCAATCTTGCATATTTTGCATATTCATTTCCATAGCTAGTTTAAGATCATCTTTTGGAGAATTTGAGACTAGTTCCTCATACTAGCTCTTGAATTTCTTCATTGTTTCCAATCTTGAATTCATGAATTGCATTGCATTGGGGATCTATCTCATTTGTGTTTGAGAGATCACAGGCATAATCTATCAAAAAGAGAAAATCAAACAAGTAGAATACGGTGCAATTAACTTGTTTTTAGCTCAATCTAATGTTATGATGAGGTCTTGTTGGTTTCTTTGTTTATTCTATGAATTATATGTGCTAACCCACTAACTTTGCATGTTTGAGTTTGCTCCCAATAGATTGAAGATTTCACCGTACACAACACCTTTCTTTGAAATTTCTCAAAAAACATGTTGGACTAATTCATTACCCACAAACTATTTCTCTAAGTGAAAACAACCCAATCACTTTTTGAGTTTTTGATTCTTGTTGTCTTAGTTTAGATTCTCTGGATTTGTAACACCTTTCTCCTAGATCTAAAAATTTGTGAACAAGAGGGATAAAAATGGTTTTTTTCTTATGAAGGGGATTTCCTTAATCAAGCCTGGGAGGATGTAACCTTCCCTACAACAACAATGTCTGAAATAAACCTTGAATATGAAGCAAAAATGTTGACTCCTAATGGCATACCTTCTCCACTAAATTATCCTTGTCTTGAAGCCTTCATGAAAAATTTATGATACTAGGAAGAGATCTCATATATTTTTTCACTCATGGAGTAAATATACAAACTTGATCATGGATTCCATCTCCACTACTTAACTTCATCAATTTTAGATCTCCTCCTTCACTACCTTGAAAATACTAAAATAAATGCCCAATTGCTTGATGAGAGGTGAATTCCTTGAAGTGTGATATTACAAAAGAGGGGAGGAGGCCTCCTTTTATAGTGAGCCATGTGAAACATGTTGAAAATTTCAAAGAAATGCAACATGGATAATATTTTATTTCTCTCTATTTTACAACTATTAATATATTCAAAATTGGGCCCTTTTTGGCTGGATAATAGTGCCTAGCACCATAGTCTAGGGGGACTATGACACCTAGCACCATAGTCAACTGAGTCTAAGTCATTGATGGTGGCGATGATGGAGAATAATGGACATAGTAGGTAAATTAATAGTTTTAGAAAATTCAAAAAGGACCAAAGACATCTCTCCCACATGCTAGAAGAAAACAAAGAAGAAAAAAGCAAGAAAATTTTGCTAGGTCATGGGTTTTCCTGGGAAAACAATATTGGTGGTTGTGTACTGAAATTAGAAAAAAACCAAATAGAAAATTATAACAACGTGATTGATATTGTATGAATTTCTCTTCAACTAGAGTTTTTTAAAGTAAATGGATAGTTGTGAGATATATTAATGGTGCTTCATGTCTCTACCTTTATTTTCCACATTAATCTCATCTCATTTGTGTCAACCCCACATGGTTTATTGAAAAGATGTGTCAACCTTGCTTATAATGTTAATATTACAAAAAAACTAATTTATGGGCTATAAAGCTATTTTTTTGCTAAAATAACTACTTTTGGTTGTTTGGCATTGCCTACAAGTGTATATTCTATAGATCTCTCTGAGTACATCATTTAAAAAAAATAGTCCCAATCAACCTATTGGATCAAAATTTATGGCCTTCAAAAATTTGCATATAAAATTTAAAAAAATGTTGGATGGATGAAATAGTTCTATTTGAGAGTTTACCTATTAAAAATTAAATGATACATATTATGAAATATCATAAGGCATATTTGATTAGGGGATAATTTGTGTGTTAATTTTGGTGGGTTTCCAATCACGATTTGATAGTTTTGGGTTTTCTATATATTGATAAGTTATGAGAATTCATCCAAATACCTAGTTAGTGATGCTCTTATGAAGGCTTACTTTGTAATTGTTTTGTAATTTTGGTTTATTGAATAATACATTGAGTTTCTTTGGAGTGTTGTTTTTTTTTTCAAAAAAAATTTCCTCATATACGCCTATGTTTTTTATTTAAAAAGTAGCCAAAACAAGGGGGATGACCTGAAGAAAACATAGCCAGCACAAGAAGTGCAGAATACCAGCACACCACCAGAGTCAGTAGACACTTAGTCAATCCCTTTTTTGAAAATCAAAAACAAAATACTAGAAACAATAGGCCCCAACTTCACCATGAAGTTGGTAACCAGCCTATTAACACCAACAGACCCCAACTTCACCATGAAGTTGGTAACCAGTCTGTGCAAGTTAGTATCAGCAAAGTTTAAACCATAAGAAGAGTAGTAAGAAATAGTAATACAGTCACTAGATTTAAATAGAGAAACTAAAAGGCCCAAAGAGGCCAACCAACAAAACCAACCAAAAAAATCAAGCATCAAAAAGGAACAAAAGACTACTTGGGGTTATTACCCCCTCCACTAAGAAACAACTTGAGCCAATCTTCCGCAAGGAATTGGAAGAGTTTCCCATCATTCTGATCCTCCCCCGAGGTAACCACTTTTTCCATGTGCAATAGCTAGATAGTCATTGCCACCGAATGCATGACTTTGACCACAAACCTAGTAATCTTGTTGAAACTTTCCCCTAACTCCTTGATTTCCTCCTTAACCTCCCGAAGATCCTTCTTGGAGACACAATCCAGGAATGACGTCTGTAGCCACTTAACATCCTTCTGCAATTGAATAAGGTCACCCATAGCCTCAATCTTACTCTCATCCTCAACCTTGTTTTCCTCCAGGACCTCCTCCTTATTACCACCAGTATCCTTCTTAGTATTTGACTCCACCTGGGGGCTGGGCAGAGAGGTAGCTATGAGTGGCGACTCTGAGTTCTTACCCTCAAATAGTTTCTTTTTAGATAGATCAACATATACACCTATGTTATAGTAGTACGCATTATTTATTTTATGTTTAAATTATGTTTCTATAATATGCGATTGTGAAAAAATAAAATATACACCACACTCACCTTCTAATATTAGTATATGACACACTTTCATGTATCCTTTTTTCTTTCATTTGGTATCAAAGTTTGTGTTTACATAGTGATTTTGTGCCTAAAGCGAACAATTTAAATGACTAAATTGAACAACACAAAAGAGAAGAAAACACTCATTTAAGGCATTATGAAATATAATTAGAACATAAAATTTGTAATAAAATCCATGTCTACCTGCTCAATTGCATAATTAATTAGATTTTCCCAATGACAGTTTAAATGTGTGCTCAAATTTTAACAACATAAATTGAGTTCTTGGTTGTTGTTCATGAAAATGGCTTGGATGAGGTTGTATTTATTGATTTAGGGAGGACACAATGAATGTATAGGTTTAAAATATGAAATCAATGGCTAATGTTGGTTGAGAGCCACGGGGAGACAATATAAAGACATCATTCCTCATTTGGTTAGAGGAGAAGGGGGGGGAGATTAAGAGGATAATTAATGGTGGAGATTCTCCTTGGAGAATATGAATAGACAAGGTGGAAGGTGTACTTTGGAGTACCAAAGAGAAATGGTTAAGGACATTGGCCCATGTGAGATGCTACCGAGGCCATGTGACATGGACAAAGGTCCATGCCTTTGTATACATGGGAATGTGCATGTTTTGAGGGGATTTGACTAGGAGAAGGTAATGCAATTGGGTGGTTAAAGGATTAAGTAGATTACTCCACTTACTAAAAGGAGGAGAAAATAGAGAATTTAAATAAAAAAATATTTATTTATTTTTTGATAAATAAGTTGGGAAACTTAAAGTATACAAATAATTGGATTTATTTACCTATGGTGGAATAAAAGAGGAAGATGATTTAATTATTTAGGATAGGAAATAGGAGTGGGTCAATAATGATGAATAGTTAGTTTATGAATTAAATAATAAATATTATTTAATTAATAAAGAGATGAGAATGAGATAATTAATTGAATATTTAGGGTTTTATTCAATCAATTATAGAATAAATAGTTAGGTAATAATAGAGTATCATTTTTAGGTGTCTATATGTTACCCCACTTTGAAGTGATGTTACATAGTAGCATCATTCCAAATAAGATTAAGACATGGATATTGGAAGAACATGGATAGATTAGGTAAGGTTAGGGTTTAATGGAGTGAATATGAGGAAATATAATGAGAGTGAGAATGACTATGAGGATTCCCACTCAAGAGGGTAAAAACGTTTGGGAGAACACAAGTGTGATCTTGGAATGGATGAGATGATCCAAGCTATATAAGATAAGATGATGGATAGAAATGGTGTAAGGTACAAGTGATGGTAGAATGTAAATATAATATAATAAATATAAAGAATGGATACAATTTATCATTATGTTGTCTGGGATTTAGTAGTATTTATTTAATATAACATGAGATACTATGTGTGAAGGTATGAGAGACTAGAGTAGCTTTCAATCACATGCACATGACTGAGTCAATTTTGTTTAAAAAAGATCCAACATCTCACAAGGTCATTTGTGTATATGATATTGAAAATCCAATAGAAGAAAGATGGAGGATGAATGAAATAGATTGGTTTTTTATTGGATTAAGTACTCTTTATTTAATATAACATACAATACTATGTGCCAAGGTATGATGGACTAGGATATATTTGTATCACATGCATAGGATTGAGTCAAAAAATTAAAAAAAGATCCAACATCTCACAAGGTAATTTTTAGATATGATGTTGAAGAGTTGTGAAAAGAAGTGCCTTGGAATAACACAAAGTCTTGATTGGCATTGGTGGTATGATACAAAGACACCATAGGCACATGCAACACATGAAATTAAAGAAATTTCCTCTAGTTTCAAATATAAAAGTACACCATGATATGATAGATCATGGTGACTCTATGTAGGTAAATTAGGAAGCCAAAAGAAAGATGAATAAAATTCAAAGTAGCAATGACAACACGTGTGTGGCAATTACCTTTTCTCCAAAAGATTATGGATGGGTAGATGTTGTTTAATGTGAGTAAAAATCTACATCATGAAGGAAAATAATGGATGGGTAGGACTTAGGATATGCAAGGTGATCAAAGTACATGAAACAAGGTGATTATTTTATTCTATTGATAAGTCAACTTACAATTGATTTTTGATGATACTAGGACAATAGACACATTTATGAGACTTATGAAGAAATTAAAAGATGATGAACTTAGGTGGTGAGGATGGATGAGAATGACACTATTTACAATATTTACACTCTATGCACTATAAACAAAGGGATGGTGTTGATTTTGTTAGATCTTAATGTTTAATAGGAATAGTGTAACTACGTATATAAGGATCATCATGATATGTTAGTGAATTCAGACATGAATCTCAAAGATGAAATTTAAATTGGGAATATGATGGGGTGGATGGGAAGATATGAAAACCAATAGAAGATTAGTGGGATGTGATAAAGAGGTAAGAGTAATGACATTACGATAAATGGTATTAGATATCTTGGGGTAGCCTATAACTAGAGATCAGTGACAAGGGATAATGGGAAAAGAGGATTGGATGGTAGCAGGGATTGGGGGATGGAGGATTATTAGAGAAGGATTAGGAGATAGAAGGATCATGGGATGGCAAGATGAAGGTAGAGGTATTGGCAATGGTAGGAATTAATTAACATGCAAGCATTTAATTAATCACTTTCTCATTTATTAAAAGGTTAATTAAGTATATACATTTAATTTAATCATAACCTCCTGCACTAATTCTTCTCATCTTTATTAATTAATTAATCCTTCGTACCATTGAGGATATTGATCTCCTCTTGGATGTTTTCTTCTATGGAGTTGTATCACCTTCTTCATATGTAATGGGGGATACTTAGACCCTCTTGTTATTTTTCCCATGATCATTTTTACAATTTGGCATTGGATTAGAGATCCCAACAAAATATTTAGATGATTAATTTTAATATTTAAACCATATTCTAATTTTTTTTGCAAAGTTTTGGATTGAAACCTTCATCAATGAGGCTTGTAACTCTTGATTTTAATGTCACACCTTTTGACATTGACTTAGGAATTCTTGGGAAGAGTTTAGATGAATCATTTATCTTGTATTTTATTTCACCATATTCATTTAAGGAATGATAATACTTCTTGACTAAATCCTTGGTTTTATTAATTCCTAAGGGGGGGAATGTTTTTAAACAATTTTAGACAATATTCAAAATTCATTATTCGACATCTAGCATCATTGCAGGTTATTCTAATTTCAAGGGAAGGTGCATGATCTCTCTTCTCCCTCATGAAGGATTTTTTCCTCACATAATTATTTCTCCTTCTCACACTTTTGGAGTGGATATTTTTCTCCCCCCCCGCCCTCCTTTTCTCCATTTGTGAGTGATTTATTTTTACATGAGTACCTAGGATAACTTGTACCTAGGAACCATCTTTGCATCTTTACATATTTGCATGTTTGATCAATTCCCTTAAGCTTAACTTAAAGAGGGTGTTGGTGTAGACAAGGTGTATTACCTTTAGAACTAATTTACTTACTCGATATTATTCACACTAGTTTAATAGGGCATTTTTAGGCATTTGTCACTTTATTTCTCAAGCCATAAGAAAAAAAAATTCAAAATAATTATGTTGTCATAAATCACCTTGGACTATATAAGCAAGGGGTACTCATTGAAATCTAAATAAAGCATAAATCATGTACACATATTGTGCATTTAAATACTTTGACAAAATAAAATTATTCTTCCCCGTTGGGTCTCTCTTGTGTGTTCATTGAAGCTTCTAGATATTGGTGGTTATCTCCATAGTTGAATCTTTCCTGTTAAATAATATTATATACCAACTCTTACATGGAGGGTAAACCACTTCTATGAACAATAGGGTTTATTAATTATTCAAATGAAAACAAGTTAACAGAAGCAGTAAATCTAATAAACAATTGAAGCATAATCATTAAGAAAAACATGATTGTTTAGAAAATATGTGCTAACTTTATTCATGAATAAAATTTAAGAGGTCACAAAATTGTTAACATAAATTATGTCTAGGAATGAAGTTTACCTTGAAGTTCTCACAATAATACGTGCACATGAACAAATAATGCATCATGTTACCATTAGAAATCATAAAATATAAGATGTAAGGATCCATTACGAATTGTAGACATTCCAATTTATTTTACATGTTTGTACTCTTTGATGGTGGAAATTTTTTGACACAGACATAGTTATCCATATGTTGAGATGTTGAGGTTGCTAGGAGTTGCACACAATGTTATACAAATCCATGAATATAGATTTATAATAATAAATTAGAATTATCATGCAAGATTACACACAATGGAAATTGTGAGTTGCACATTAGGTATATTTTATATAGAGGAAAGCACATAAGTGTTGAAAATTACATGCCACACATATACTTTTCAAGGGTTTTAAATATCACACTTTACTCATGTATATAAGAAAATGTGAAGATAGAGATGATGTAACACTAACATTATAGTTTGTATCTACCACAAACTTCATCCAGGGAAGTATGAGGGAGATCTAAGGCCATTCATAAGTGATGGAGTGGGAAGAGATAAGAAAAATTAAAATAAAAAATCATTATTTTTCTATGTTTTAGTAATTTTCATTTTCAGAGGCCATTGGAGTGAAATCTACGATCAAAATTATTTTTGGTCCCTCAACTCAATATTCAAAGGCCTGGTATTAAGGGATTGAAATTAGATATTCTAAAGACCTTACCAATAGTTTAATATGTGTTGAATTTTGAGCATTGAGTACGGAGTTATGAACATGCCAAGTTGGCCCCTCATTTTCACAAAGACGTGCAAGCACATCATGTGGCGGCCCCATGTAGTATTAATATTTTTTTTCCATTTTGGGAGTGCTCATAGGGGAAAGTGCCACGTGTTGGAACTGTGGAGTTTTAATAAAAAGGAAAAGAAAAAGCTTTGGAAAATGTTTCCCATGTGACATTGTGTAGGTTGAGGATTTCAAAGGAAAGGTTGATGGTTTTGAGGTTTCTAGGCCACAAATGATATATGTATTCAATTAAGGCACCACTCTTCCATGCATGGGGTAGTAATGGTGATGCAGAGGTTATGGATCCAAGAAGATGCAATAGAACTAATGATTCGGTGGTGTCCATGATGCTCTTGTGGAAGAATAGTAATGATGCAAAGATTTCCCATGCCGAGGTAGTTGTAACAAACTCCATTTGAATTTTAAGGAAATATTTTTCTATATAAGCTTGTGGTCATCTTGTAATAGAGGAGTTCTTTTTCTTCACCACTTTTGAAAGAGAAGAACAATTAGAATTTAGATACAATTTAATTCTCAAACTTGAGCTTTGTATTTAGTTAATCAATGAAAGAAAACATATCAAATTGTGTCGATTTTTCCTATGTTGTGTGTTTACTTTGGTTTTGTGGATGATTTAAAGCTTTGTGTCAATTTTTAATGAATATATATATTAATTGTTGTAGTTTTCAAGTTTTATAATTTCATCATAGATGCACAGGTCGTTGAATCATGTTTCATACTTTTTTAATAATCTATAATAGTTTGTAATTTTGGGTTATGTTGTGCTATTTGGTTTGCAAAATTCACATGGAATAACTATTTTAGTGAGATAATGGGAACATCTCCTACAGGCCTTATTGGTTTCTTCTCATAAAGAGATTTGAATATTTTCTCTATCTCTATCTACCTTTGTCATTCTATTCTCTTTCCACCAATAAAGAGCCTATGACATTTTGTGCTAAATATTTTCGGGTTTCTTCTTCCTTTGATTTTTGAAGGGGAATTCAAAGTGTTGTAAATGCTTTGTAACATTGCCTTAGTTTAGCTACTTTTTAATATTTCCATTTTTTCCCTTTTCATCCCCTATAAATGTGAAGAGTAAGCTTCTAAAATCCTAGAGATTTCTCTACATAGCACATTAGGTATCCTATATATAGAGCTTACAATAAGGTTGTTTCCCTTAGGTGTAAACTTTAGGGATCAACAATTCCTTTTATGGCAAGCTCGGTGGGACATAATTTTCATAGTTGTAGATTTGGTGCATTCTTTAGTATATTTAGCCTTGAAGAGGAAAATTTCAATCACATAGTGACTCTGTAGTTCAAATAATTTGGCTAACTATGTTGGTATGTACCTGGTTCTCTATCCTAAGAAGAAATTTTGATCTTATTTGATGCATCATTCTAATATACTTCCAATTTTTCTCATGATTCAACATGGAGGGACACTAGGTGCATCACATTTTTCGAACTCCTTTACATGAAAAAACCAATATTCTACCTCCTTACCAAAAATATCAAGCTAGAAACACTTCCAATTTTCCAACACATTCTCTTACTATAACACTTCCCACCCCTACACAAACTTCTTGGCAACCTGGGTACACTTACTAGCAGCCACAAGAGGCTTATTATATCTCCCATCAACACAACCATCTTCTTCCCCAACATCAAAATATGGAAAACTTGGAAAATACATTTGCACCAAAGATATAATTTTTTATTTCCAAGAACATTTGAAGGCTATTGAAGAGGAATAGGAATATTGAATACAACAAGATTATCTCACTTACCAGGCTTAGCTTCAACAATAAGAGAAAAAAGAGGTTCAAAAAAAGAAACAATAACAGTTCCTTGCAATACAAGTTGCTTCTAGAGAAGAGATTAAGCAGTTGGAAATCAAGAAAAAGAAACTCATGCGAGAGGAGAAATTATCCATTAGATTTCCTAATTTTGAAGAACCAAGATCCATACAAATGATGCCTTCTAAATCATCTCGATGACCTATTTCTTCTCAAGAAGTGCAAAATCCTCAGTCTCTTTTGCAAGAAATATATATATATATATATATATATATATATATAT
>MU228520.1:1158188-1187505 GCA_018584345.1 Thuja plicata | reverse complement strand
CAGTTTCTTCATTCTCATTATGACTAGAGATGTGTGAGGATTTCTTACCGTGGATTGAAGCTTTGAAGGCTGTTTCATTCTTAGGTTTAGTCTTCAATCTTGATATCTCAAATGTAGAGATTTTTCTTATCAAAGTCTCTCTCTTGAAGTTTTGTGAGAATTGCATAGTTTCCTCTAGAATGTTGATCTTGTTTTCATAGCCTAATGTCAAAGTAGTTAACAACTTATCCATTATATCTTCTTCTGAAATTTCTCCTCCATTGTTTTTTATTCTAGATACTGCTTCATTTATCCTCTGATTATAAGCTCTAATGTTCTCTTTAGGTAACATCTCAAGACTATTGTATTTCTTCTTCCATGTCTTCCTGCATGCATTCTTTCCTTGAACATCTCCTTCAAACATGTCTTCTAAATACTTCCATATGATATATGCTTTGTCAATCTTCTTGATCGCAGAAAATTCACTGTCAGATAGGGCACTGATTAGGGCTTCTTTGGCAATTGCATTATTGGTAAATGTTTCCTTTTGTCTATTAGTACCATCATCCTTTGCAAGGTCTTTCAGAGATGGGATTACAACCTCTTGGGTAGAAATCTCAAATATCTCAAATCCAACACATTGTAGATGTGTTATCATTTTGTTCTTCCAGTCCAGATAGTTCTCTCCATCAAACTTAGGGCTCTCTTTTATGAAGTATGCCATTTGATCTACCTAAAGCTGTTAAGCTTTCTCTCCAAGGCACTTGGCTCTGATACCAATTGTTAGAATACTTCAGGGATAACTGAGAGGGGGGGTGAATCAGTTATCAACAACTTTAAATCTTTATCTTAAAATTATTAGTCCAGATTGATACAAAGTAGATAACACATTACACAACACATCAATTTGATTACGGGGAAACCAAATGGTAAAAACCCTGGTGGGAATTAGTACCCACAAAGAACTATACTGTTTATAGTGATCCCTGTTAAAAGATCTTCCAACCCTATTAGGAGTTGTACATTATAATGCAGTAGTATAGTGACCTGGTTAAGGGTCGGACCCTGTTAGGAGTCTTTTATAATAACCCTGTTAGGGGCGATGGACTCACTATCCAAGTGGTGAAGGCTACAACCTTCTGGTTATTTGATACACAATGTATCAACAAGGTGAACTGTTGTTTGTGACACTGCTTGTCTGATTAGTTCCTTTATGCGCTGATGCTTTAACCTCTTGTAAAGAACTATAACAATCTTATCTGTATTTTGAAAGCTTCAACTTCAATATCTATATTATCAACATATGATAAATATAGCTCTGTTTCTTTAACACTCTGCTCTGCTTTTCTAATCTCTGGCTTTCACAACTCTTCTTATTACAAATGACCTTCTATAAGTACATACACCAAGTATGAGATCATGGGACCTGTAGGAAAACTCTTCTTAACATCCTTGTTGGCTCTACTAAGCACACAAGCATAATTACAACTGCGCAAGTACTAACTGAATAGACGCGTCGCTTCACTAAGTCGGCTTCATCAATTTAACCATAACTTTGTAATATTCTTGAAACACATTTGGTGCGTTTAGATTAATATCAACAACTCATAACTCATCATGAATATACACATGCATATCCTGAAGATAGGCGCAACTTGATCAACACATTACATACATCAGCCTTAAACCGTTATTCCTCCAGAACTGTAACCGTCAACAACAAAATTACATATCTTTAGTGATTCTTCATATCTGGGTCTGCGTGTATGAACATAGCATAGTAAACATGTCAATAACATGTATCTATCCACGCTAGTCTTCATGTCATCAGATGGATAAGTACATACAGAAGTACTGTTGTGTATTATATGTTGTCATCAATGACAAACATACAATCAATCAACTATTCAGAATCAAATCTCCAACAGGTATGTGAGGTTGATCCACCTTACTGTGGAAGCTCTTATAATAGACACCCAGTTTATTTAACATTATTGGGTCATTGAGAACACACCAATAAGCAGCAATAAAAAAGAAAATGATTAGCAAAAAGCATTGATAACAGACAACATCCAAAGAAAAGTTCAGCATATCTTCAACAAGTTTTTGTTTTGTGTTTGTCTGTATGGGGTGTTGAGAAACACCATTGTGATTATGAGTGCATCATTCTTTATTTATATTGATCGAGTGTTTAGGTTTACATCACATTATCCAATGTGTGTTAAGAAACACAGATGTGTCCAAATAGGTAGTGTTAAGAAACATTGTTGATTGGGGTGTTGAAAAACATCGTTGTGTTAGTAGTGAACTGTCCTGTAGAAATGATTAAGATACTGACTCTGGTTTAGCTCATCGATGATTAATGTGGGACCCTTTACCCCTAGTAACAAACTCATATTAAAGATGACTAACTTGACTCATACTACTAGGAGCCGATTCGATTATCCCCAGATTATGACTCTGGATCAGTTTCAAGCCAGGAGGGTTCTCAAAAGAACCAAAGTGTCATGAAAGTGATTGAAAGCTATGCACAAACTAAAGCAAAGGGATTTCCAAGACCGAGCATTGATAGATGGAGAACTTGAGTACAAGAGGTGCTTGTTTACCAAGTTTTCACCTACTTGGTAGAGAATCTATTTTTTCTACCAAGGCGCCTGTTTACCAGGTTTTCACTAAGACTTTGTTATTTCCTTTTTCATTTTTTTTATTTTTTTGATTGATTCATCAAGGCACCTATTGCTAGGTTTTCACCAAGATGATCATTTTTTCAGGACTTTTAGATATGTATATGTTGTTGGTCATCGAGAATGCTCAGGTGTATAAATTCTTTAGGTGGAGAGTGTTGATAGGCTCCCAAAGTTGTTCTCCTTGTGGAATAGAGAGTCGGTAGGTTCTGGAGCTAAATGTTGCAGTGATAATATATGGACCTAGCCAGTTGGGTTCAAACTTCCCCTTTTTCTCTTGATGTGATTGATTACAGGGATTATCTCTCAACACTAGGTCACCTTATTGTTATATCCTCTTGAAATTCTCTTTTGATAATCTTTGAGGTGATCGAACGCCACTTGTCGACACTCATCTAGTAGTTCAAGTTCTTTTAGTCTCAAGACTCTACGGTCTTCATCTGTGATCACTCTATGTAGAGAAACCCTTAGAGATGGGATTTCTACTTCTATGGGTAAGAGTACTTTTTCTCCATATACTAGACCAAATGGTGTTGCCCCAATAGGCACTCTGATGCTCATTTTGTAATCCCATAGTGTAGGATTGATCTACAGATGCCAATCCTTTCTAGACTTGTCCATAGTGAGGTGTAAGATCTTCATCAGATTCTTGTTGGAGGCCTCTGCCTATATATTTCCTTGTGGGTAGCAGATTGAAGAACAATGTTGCTTAATCTTGAACTTATCACAGAGTTCATCCATATTGTTGTTCTTAAACTACCCTTCATTAGCAATTATAATGGATGAAGTTATACCATATCGAAAAATAATGTGGTTCAAAATGAATAAGGCCACCTGTTGTCTAGTTTCTTTTATGAGTGGGACTACTTCAACCCACTTGGTAAAATATTCCATGGCCATTATGATGAACTTGTGTGATAAATGGAATGAGCTCCCTAGTTGGAGCATGTATAAGATTTCTATGCATCTAGAAATTCTTACTTATCTTAGCATATCTAATTGCTTCATTCTCTATATTAGGCCAGTAGTAACATGCTCTCAGCAGTTTTTAGGCAAGAGTTAGGTCATTAGAATGAGAACCATAGACACCATAGTGAACCTCATCTAACACATGTTTGGACTCCTCCTTTTATAGACATCTAAGCAATGTACCATCTACTCTTCATCTATACAATTCTTCATATATGAGAACATACCATGAGGCATTACGGATTAGGTGTCACTTTTCATTATGGGTTAGTGCATCAGGGATGACTTGATGGCATAGGTAGATGTAGACATGTTTGTAGTGGGATGACTCTTGTCCTATGATAGTATAGGTCATGTGGAAGTCAAGGGAATTATAAGCAGGGAAATGAAGTTATTCCACCAAGAAATCATAGCAGAAGTCTTCTTCTTGTGGTTGCGAGGAAGCCAGTGTAGCCATTGCATCATCCGCTCTATTACGCGTCCTCAGGATTTGTTGAAATGTGATAAAGGTGAAATATTTCTTTAAATCATCAACTATTAACTTATAAGGCATGAGTTTATAATCCTTCTTTTGATAAAATCATTGATTTGGTTAATGACCAGTTGAGAGTCATTATGGATGTGTAACTCAGAGATATTCCATTCAAGAGTAGTTTAATTCCATTCACCAAGGCTTCATATTCAGCTATATTGTTTATACAAGGGAAAAAGAGCTTGTGCACCTTTTGGATAGAATATCTTTGAGGAGTGATGAACGACATGCCTACACCAAAACCTTGTTGTGTGAAAGATACATCAAAGAACATTTTCTAGGATCTATGGGTGATATGCAAAATGGATCCATCTAGAAAATCAACATTAATGGGCCGATTATCCTATAGTGGAGTGTCAGCCAGTTGATCTACAATACCTTTCCCTTTGATGGCCTTTCATTCAACATATTCAATGTCAAAGTTGTTGAGTAGCATGACCCTTTTAGCTAACCTACCCGTTAGGGTGGCTTCTCTCAATAGATACTTCAATGGAGTGTGCCAACATGTAATGCCTTAGTTTTTAGGATGATAACACCATTTCTAGGCAATCCCTTTCAATTACTGAATAATTCATCTCATATGAGACCAGGGTTCTACTGATGTAGTAGATGGCCCATTCTTTCTTGTTCTCATCTTCTTGCACAAGGAGTGCCCCCAGTGATGTTGTGGTGGCTAAGATGTAGAAAAATCAATAGTTTTCCCTGTGTAAAGGGAATTAGAACTAGTGGATTTTCCAAATACTCTTTGATCTGATCAAAAAATTTGTTACATTCTTCATGCCATTGATATGTAACTCCCTTGCATAGAGTCTTGATAAATGGTTGTTCCTTATCAGCTAGTTCTGACATGAATCTTGTCATAGACTGGATCCTTCCTTGAATTCTCCTTATTTGACTGATGTTCTTGGGAGGTGGCATCTCCATGATTGCATGTACCTTCATAGGGTCTAGCTTGATGCCTTTCACTGAGACGATGTATCCCCATAGTTTACCAGATGTTACGCCGAATGCACACTTCTTTGGATTCAACCTAAGCCTAAGCTATTCCATCCTGTCTAGGAATTTTCCCAGATCTTATAAGTGTGTGGATTGTTTCTTGGTCTTTACAAGAGTATCATCCACATAATCCTCCATGTTTTTAAGCAACGTATTATGAAAGATTGTTGCTACAACTCTTTGATAAAAAGGGCATGACATTCTAGTAGGAGGTCCCCCAAGCACATGTGAATGCAGTCTTTTCTTAATCCTCAAGAGCGAGTTTGATCTAATTATATCTTGAGAAGCCATCCATTAGGGAGTACATCTCATACCCGAATGTCATATCCACGATCATGTCAATATTGGGAAGAGGAAATTCATCCTTCGGATAGGCTTTGTTGACATCCCTGAAGTTAGTGCACACCTAGATGGACTTGTCTACTTTACACACATGTATAATGTTTGACATCCATTTGGCGTAATCAATGACTCTGATGAACCCAACATTGAGCAACTTTTCTAGTTCTACTTTCACTAACAGACCAATGTGAGGATGCATATTTTTGAGTTTCTACTTCATTGGTTTGGCATGAGGCACAATTAAAAGATGACGCATTATCAGATCTGGATCCAATCCTTGCATATTTGAGTAAGTCCATGCAAAGTTGATTTTCATTCCTTTAAATAACTCAATGAATTCTTTTAGCTCTTCTGGTGATAAGGATTGTGCCAAGTGGACGATATGTGGATGTTCCTCAGTCCCAATTTTCACAGGTTGTTTTGGTTCAATCATCATTGATGACCGCTCCTGAAAGTGACTAGGTAGGATATCAAGTACCCCATCCTTCGGTGCCTCAGAGAAGTTTTCACTATTGGATGTGTCTTTTCTTTTTACTATTTTATGTTTTGAAACTGCCACAATGTGGTTTTCTCCTTCAGAATGTTTGTTTCTTTTCATTTTGATTTTATGACTGAGGTACTTGATATCCGCTTCAGTCATGTTGACATTAGGTTCATTGGTGGAAGAGGTGATCAGTTCAAAAACATTGAGGTAACAAGCTAATGCATACTCATTGGGGAATGTGGGCATATTCATAGGTTATTCTTGTAAGCTCCATTCAATGAGTTCAGGATGCATGAGAGGCAAGGGTTTGATAAGTTCAAGGGTATTCATTATATGTTCTTCACAAACTTGGGCCATTAAGTAGAGACCTAGATAGGTACCCTATATAGATGCATTCGAATTAGTAAGATCCTTAATAGCATCATCAAATCCCATCTCATGGGTTTAAGAATCTAATTCCTCATACCTAGTCCCTGAGCCTTCACCTACCTCGAGTGGGGTCACAAATTATTGTATTGTATCCACCTCCTTATCTTAGGTTTCCTCAGATAGACTATCAAAATCATACTCGTGAGAGTTTGTTTCATCATGGTCTACCATTTCTAGGATGTGAGTGAAGTCTACTCTTTGCCCCTAATTAGGGTGAGTTCTTCCCAAGAGATGGTTATGTCTTCTTTTTATTTATTAGAACTCTGTTGGGAGGTTGATGCTTTAGTTTGATCATGAACCACTAGCTGTTCCTCTAAGACTTTCTCTTCAGTAGAATTGACTTGGGGAGTATACTCTTCTTCCACATTGAGAAGAGACTAGAGACATGGAGGAATGAGATAGGGATATTCATCTTCCTCATCAAAGTTATCACACTTGTAGGCGGGTGTGTCTCTATTCCATTTTTCCTTGGCTGGTAAGAATCCTAGACTAGTTGTATCCCTAGAAATTTTGTGTTTCATAGAAATGGGTTTCAGGAGTCCATTTTGATTACATCTTATGGGACCTTTTCCTAGATAACCCATTCATTGAACCAGTTCATATCCTATGCCATACTTCTCTGGGGAGATCTCGCAATATTTCATCTAATTATCCTTAGGTTCTCTATACAACCATCCCAATATGGCTTTCTCTTCTTTTTTTCTCCAGTGGAACCATTTCTTGGACAAAGTTACCATCAAAGATTACCCTTGGTGATGTTTTTGATGGTTTTCTCTCCTCAAAAGGTCTTCCATAAGATCTTGGTGATGTAGGTAGTGATGTCACTGATAGATAAGGTTCTACTATGTACCCACCCATGCCATTGTCTTTGATTTTTAGCTTCTTCTCTATCTCTTTCATCAAATCGATGACTAATTCTGAAGTTAAAGCTTCTTTATTGCACATAATGAGAGTGTTAGCTGACTGTCTCAGTGCATTGCAGGAATAACTAGTGTGTGCAGGAATGGTGACTTCGACACCATTGAAAGGGAACTTTATGCACTAATAATAATTTGATGGGACATCTTGCATATCATAAATCTAGGGTCTTCCCAAAAAGATGTTGTAAGCCAACAAAAGATCCAACACCTGAAATATGACCTCTCTTTTGACAGGTCCCACTTTCATGGGTAGAGCCACAAGACCTTTGGAAGATCTCTCATGTTCATCATATGACTTTATTGTGATTTTATTTTTAGGATCAATTACATGTTCTAAGAATCCTAGTTGTTCAATCAACTTGTAGGTGCAAATATTCAACCCTGCACCTCCATCTATCAATACCCGTTTGACCTGATGCTTGCGGATCATGACTTCGATGTGCAAGAGGAGATTGTGAGGGTGACTCAAAGAATTTCCATCTTCTTCCAAAAATAAAATGTAGTGAGGTGAGGTCAAGTGACCCACCATGGATTGAAATAGATCCAAATACAAGTCCTTAGGGATGTTATTAGTATACAAGGCTTTGTCTAGGACCTCTCTGTGAGCCGAAGAGATCTTGAGAAACTCAAAGATATAGATTTGAGCTTTCATTCTCTGAAGTTGCTTGATAATGTTGTAGTCAACAACATGAGTGGTGCAAGAGCACCTAGGCCACCTACTAAACCCTAGATGTTTTGGCTTGTAACTGACCTTGGCCAAGTCAATGTGTGTGTTTATTTTGGACCTTAGAAGGTCTTGCAAGGTGTGTTACTAGGTGGATAGATAGTTAGTGTCTAATCCAACCTAGTATAGTTAGGTTACTTTATTGCTTAATTTTGGTCTAAATGTGTCCTAGACCTTAGCATAGTAGGAAAGATGCTTTTCTAGGATTTTATGAGGTTGTTTCATCAAACCATATGGGTTAGAGGCCCTAAAAGATGGGAGGGAAACATAAATGAAAAGATGCTAAAAGTTGCTCAAAAGTTGTCATGACAACATTTGCAACTTTTTGCAAATGTTGCATGCAACTTGACAACTTTGGATTCCCCTCATTGTAGGAGTGGGAAATTAATGAAAAAAGACTAGAAACAAGGAAGAATCATCTTAAGGATGTATGTGACTCATTTCCTAAGGTAGAAGTGACTGTAAGAAAGTTTTTGAATAGCAAGAAACTCTACAATTTTGTGTTGTTAGCAATATTTAAACATTTTGAGTTACAAAGAATTTTGATGGATTGAATTGATCAATGTAATGATAGATTTGTGTTGAGTGGGTAGATACAAGACTTTTTCATTCATTAAGAAAGCACTATATAGTTAGCTTAGTAGCAGTAATAAATTGATTAGGATTTAGGGAGTCTGTTGGTTCAGTTTAGGATAGTTTGTGTTTCCATGGCTCCCCCAAGAAATCTAACCATGGGAATCTCCTAAGGGTAGATGAATGTTTTAGGGGAGCCTATTTATAGTGAATATATTCAAGTAGAGGTCCTGAAGAGTTGAGCTACTATTTCTAAATCCATGCCCTAGGCGAGCTAGGACAGTCTGATTAATGGTATGGCAGGGGAAAACAAGAGTGCAGAGACAAGGGTGTGTATGGGAGTACTAAACCAAGTATGGGATCAATGTCATTAGAGTCTCATAGACCCATAGTTTTGATTTTAGAACCCACCTGATCCATTTGGATTGATTTTTGCATAGAAATCAGAGAAGTGCTTGTGAGGAGCCAAAATAGGCCTAATAGCCCTACATTTCAGGACATAGGTGTATGGACAAGTTGGAAACCCTAGACCTTAGAAATATTTTAGGTTCCAAAAAAGGGTATCTGGATCCTAGATTTTTTTTATGGGTTGTGTGGAAGTTTTCAGAGAAAATGTTGAAAAACCCTCTGGATAGGGCTAATTGGTGTTTTAGCCCTAATAAGACAATTTGGGTGCAATTTTGAAACTTAGCCAAGTAGGGATTGAATACCTATGGGATTTGAATTGTATGGATGCAGAATTATCATACAAAGGATGTACAAGGCCCTTGTAGCATGTGTGGAGTTGGTTTGAAGAGTTGAGCATTGGAATTCTTCAAGGCCAAGAAGAAGCATTGAGACAAAACTAGTGATGGATGTCCTTCAAGGTGAAACACAATAGTTGTAACTCTTAGGGAAGAGCTAGGAGTAGCCATAGGCTCAATGTCTATAGACTTGTGAGGTCCTAAAGTGGAGTTAGGATCCTAAAGTTGACTAGGACAAGCAAGGTCTTGTCTAGTGTATTGTGAAGCACACCTTGGGGTTACTTCTATTAGAGTGGTATCAGAGCCTCTTTTGATTAGGCTTGTGGTTAATGTTACAGCCAGAGGAATCCATTGGAGTGTCAACTATGGTGACTAATTATGAATTAGAAAAGAAGTTAGATGAACAAGAGGGGGAGAATAGATTACTCTAAGATAGGCTAGCTCAATTGGAGCAAAAACTAGATGAAGTTGATGTGAAAGAAGATGAAGTGAAGGACAAAATGGAAGGGAAAGGAAAAGAGATTTCCATTGAAGATGAAGTCCCTAAAGCTGACCCTATCCTAAATGAAGAACCATTCCTAAAAGCCCTAAAGGCTATGAGTGGCAAAGCATTGGAAGGATTTCCCATTTTTCAGTGGAAAAAAGGAACCAGAGGTAGTCCTTTATTGGATAGAGGGACTACAGAACCATTTTAAGTGTGATGGAATCATAGAGGCTCAAAAGGTGAAGGTTGCAAAAGCTATATTGAGAGGGTATTCTCTCACTTGGTGGAAATTCATCCAAGATGAGAGGGATAAGGAAGGAGAAAGGCCCATTACTTCATGGAAGGCTATGGTAGCAAGAGTAAGAGATGCTTACATCCCCGAGGATTACAAAATCTAGTTGCACAAGAGAAGACAAGGTCTAAGGAAAAAGGACCTAGATGTCAACTCATACACTGAAGAGTTTCAGAGACTTTGTATGAGGTCAAGAGTAGCAGAGGATGAGAAAGTGAAGGTAGCAAGGTACCTTAATGGACTTAAATGGACCATTCAAGATGGGATGAGTCTTTTGACTCCAGAAATAGTTTAGAAATGCCACCAAATTGCTATCAAGGTGGAAGACAAGTTGAAGAAGAAACAAGATACAAACACTTCAAGAGGAAGGGGTAGACGAAGAGACACTAGAGGACAAAGAAGTGGTTATGGTGGAAGAAACACTGAATCTAAAGGTCAAGAAGAGACTAAGCTCACTAAACAGCATGAATGAAACTTTAATAGAGGGAGTTCAAGTAGAGGAAGGAACTCTAACAATAGAGGAAGAGACAGTAGTCAAGGAAAAGGCAATTATTTTTCCAAAATGAAGTGTTATCACTGTAATCAATTAGGACATCTAGCATATAGGTTTCCAAAGAAGGGAAGTACCTATCAAGGAGGTGACAAAAGAGTGAACTATGTTCATGAAGAGACAAGTGGAAACAAGAACCCTGAAGTGCCATTAGAATCAGAGGAGGGAGAGAATCTCTTGATGAGAAGAAATATAATCAAAGAGCCCATGAAGGAAGAACTCAGTCAAAGGATATCATTATTCAGAGTAAAGTGTAAGATGATGGGCCAAGTGTGTAGAGTCATCATAGAATCAGGGTCTACTAATAACATAGTGTTAGAGGAGGTAGTGAGTAAGTTGGAAATGACAAGGATACCCCACACCAGTCCCTATAAGGTCACTTGGCTAAACAAAGGACATGTCCTAGTTAATGAGCAAGCTTGGGTAGAATTCTCAATTGGGAGATACAAGGATAAATTTTTATGTGATGTCTTACCTATGGATGCATGTCACTTGCTCCTAGGTAGACCATGGAAATTTTATAGGAGGGCCATGCATGATGGAGTGAAAAATTCATACTCCTTGAAGAAAGACAATGTGACATATAAAATCCAGTCATTGTTGGAGGATGCAGAATTGAAGTCTATTGGTCCCAATGTTCTCATGGTGAGTGAAAAAGAGTTCTTAGAGACCTTAGATGAAGGAGAAGGAGTTGGATTTTCACTAGTGTTAAAGCCAAAGGAAGTTGCAGACAAAATAGAGAAGAGGACAAAGCTGCCAAAAGAAGTCTAAGAGATGTTAGTGAAGAATGAAGGAATAGTGAGTGATGGACAACCATCAACCCTACCCCCTAAGAGGTCTATAAGCCATCAAATAGACCTAATACTAGGAGCTACCCTACCCAATAAGGCAGCCTATAAAATGACTCCCCAACAAAATGAAGAGATTGCTTGACAAATCCAAGAGCTCTCAGAACAAGGCCTTATAAGAAAGAGCATTAGTCCTTGTGTCATACCTGTTATGCCTTGCATCCCCGTCCCTACATTTTGTGTGCAAAATGTTGGGTCCCCCTTTTTGTTTTTGCTTGTGGTTCTTGCCTTGTCTTTATCCTTTTGTTTTCTTTCTCCGGGGTTTTCTTCCCCGCTATCGTGTTTTGTTTTGTTGGTTTCTCGTGCCTCCGGGACCCCAGTCCTAGATTTTGTCATCCTTTGTTGGGAGCCAGACTCTTGACTCCTGGATTCTTCACCACGATGTTCTCTTCCTTAATGTGATATCATCGCGGGGAATCCCTAGGCCCGAGGTCCGAAGGTTTGTCTGTCCAGAGATCACTGGAAGGAGGCGGATTGCTTTTTTTACCACGGGTATAAATAGAGGTTATCTATCATTTTCACACTTACCGCGATTAAAACACTCAAGCACTCAGAGCGATTTCAGAGTGATTTGCAGAGAGTTAACGATAATTAGTGCTAAATACTTCCATCCTTTTCGAGTGATTGTGAGTGCTTTGTAGTGGCAGATTGTGACCATTTGGTAGTTGTAGTTATTGCAGAGCTTCCGCGGTGACTTCTTTCCTTCTCCTTTTAGCATTCTTAGGTTGGTGCCACTTTTCCCGTCAGTTTTCCGTCTGTCCGGTGTGTTTTCTCTCCATTTTTGTTGTCTTTGCTGCCTTCAATTTTGTTCGTCTTGTCTCTTTCTGGTTTTTCCGCCCGTTGGTGGGTCGGCCCTGCAAGAGGGTTTTCCACCCTCTGTGCAGGTGTGGTTAGCTTGTAAATAATGTAGAAATTTGTATATATTTCATTCTTTTCCTGGTTTCCTGCAGATGTTGTTCCACAGTGTATATGTGTAATTTTTCATGTATATTTGTTGTATATTCCTCTATTCCCAATGTATATATCCCTTGGCTCCAATGTATATCTTATGTATATCCTTCTAGATAGTTTAGCGAGCTAGTTGAGTTGCCTGTGTCACTGGTTTTCCGCCCATAAGCTCATTTTGAAGTAGAATACCACCTGTTTGAAACTTGGCTCTCAGCCGATTTCAAACAGGCAATTTTCTCTCTCCTCTATAAAACTAGCCAGGCCCTCATTTATGTCCCATGTGCACATTTAAATCCATCTAAGTGGCCTTCACTTTTCACATGTTTGGACAGTTGGCTCCGCCGTCATCGCCATAACTCCTATTTATCACCTACACACGTGGCGCCCACATGGGCTTGATGGTTTGCCTTTTTGCACATCTTCAGCAACAGTTACTTCTCCGGGCTCCGGGTCTCCTACCATCATCCATCCCATGTCCTTACCAAATGTGGTAAGATTCTCGAACCCGGATGTTCAGTCAAAATCTTAAGTTCATGAGATACATGTGCTTTTTGGGTTTTTTTTTTAATGAAACTAACTTTTCAGGAGAAGCAGGCATCACGGTGGTAAGATTTCTGGACCCTGGAGTATTTATTTGTTAATGCATTCTGACGGTCACTTTGCCTTGCAGGTTTTCAAAGTACACTTCCAAATATGTCTAAAGCCTCTGCATCCTCACCACCCAAAAGTCTAGAGCTACCTTCCATGACGGCTACCAGAGCAGTTGTTAAATCTAAAATAAAAAGGGCCCTGGAGAAGTTTCCCCTAACCATGAAGTTTGTGCAGGACAGTGTTATCATGGGCTCAAAGATCGAGTCTAAGGTTAAAATCATTACCGACACTAGCGTTGGGACATGGCCTGAGATGCAGGCCTTAGTGAAAATGATGTACATCCAGCAACAGGCTGGAGATCAGCTAGCCATCAATGTCGAGGACTCTGGGATTCTTAAGGTAGCTTATTTCCTATGCTTTGTACAATCTCTAGACCTTATTCTAACAATGGCTACCAATTACAACTCTTCTATCTGGGTTGTTATGCTCGCAGCTGTAGAGCCCACCGGGTACCCTTCTCCTCTGGTATCCCTCAACCCTGACACATTCTAGGTGGGTCTGGGGATCCCTCAATTCAACAAACCTTCTGTGGTCACAAGGTCAGATGCCTTGGCCCAATTCACGCAGTTGGAGGAGGCCGCCCGGATATACATGAATGTTCACTGGCTCAAGGTCCCGAAGAGGGACCCTAAGAGGATGAAGATAGAAATTCCCAGGTCCAAGTTCAAAGAGAGCATTCAGATGGGAATGATAGCATTGTCCCGGGTCTTTGGGCAGCCCTCTACCTGGGAATTCACTCCATGGATGTATTACTTCCTCCTCGGCATCTCCACCAAGGGAGGGTACTTTGACTGGGCAGCTATAATTTCAAACCACATCGACTCTCAATTCCTCCAACTAGCCAGGAAAAAGAAATTTTACATGACTTCTTATATTTTTTGGGCCCTGGCGCAGTAGAGGCCCCACGCCCATGGGCTACTTACAAACGGCGTGCTCGGGATTGGCCTAGGACAAAAGGCACCATGGGACCATTTCCTGCAGGTTCAATGGGAGGCCAGCTTCCCAAGTTTCTATCGAGTAAATGACGCGTTCGTTTACTATCACCTGCTCACACCCACCCGGGACGCAGGATACCGCCTATCCACAGAGGTGATGAATTTGGTCCAGATCTATGGACATTATTACATCCAATTCCAACAACACACTTATATTAGGGTCACCAGCTTCTCTGAGAAACCCTACTTGTGGCCCAAGCATTGCAGGGACAAGATCATTCTCTTGGAATACTGCAGGTAGATAATGGAGTTGCATGCGCTCTTTGCCTTAAAGAAGGTAACTAATATTCTATTCCCAATCACTTGTGAGAACTATTCATGTAGTCTCTCCACCGCAAAAGAGGCAGTTAATGAACTTAAAAGCTACAACCTCGAGGAGTTCTACTTAACACAGAAGAATTTTGATCCGCACGACAAGATTACAGCGGCACTTCCTCGGGCTTCAGAGCCTCATCACTACCATATGGAGGATTTCTGGGAAGATTGCCAGGATGATATGGAGGTGCCGAGTTGGCACTACGTTAGGATGATGATAGGCATGATGGAAAGGTTGAAGCTCCGGAGGTTCCCGGAGAACTTCTCAGACAGCGGCCCCATGATCGATCCCCAGTACAAAGCAAAGGGGATCGATACAATGGCCCTCCCACTGGTAAATTGGGATGCCCAAGAAGGGCCAACAATTGAGAACTTCACCTGAGAGGTGTTCGAGCAAATCCATGCATACTTCAAGAAGGTGTGCCCTGGGAGTGCGCGTTGAGCAGCTCAGCCAGTACCAAAATTAACTCTGGGGGCTGGGACTTCTTCACAGGGAGTGGATAAAGGAAAAGGAATAGATACAACCCCTCTTATGCAAGAAGTCCCCATAAAAGAACAAATAAAGCAGTCAGTGGTAGCCTCCCAACAAATGAGGGAGAAATTAATCGCATGGCTGGCCACTCTAGTACTCATGGCTGGGCCAATTCATCCCCCTTCCTCCCCATCATTGGCAGCCTTAATGGTAAAGGCAACGGGGATAGATCCAACGGAACAAGCAGCACTAAGGGATGCGGGGCCACCTTTAGTTACCTGAAGAAAGAAGAGGATTAACCAAAAGCCTAAGGAAGAGCTGGGGTTAGGTATGCCCTAGACCCCACAAGTAGAGATCCTCTCTTCCAGTTCCCCAGAGCCGGAAAGAGAAATAGAGCCTGTCAAAGTTCCACCCAGTCCTCCCTCATAGGAGGAATTTGATGATGTCTTTGCAACCGACGAGTTCGGGAACCTGCAGGGGGACACCAAAAAAATAGAGGCAGAAGTCCCAGCTGTGGAATAGGCTACGGAACAAGAGCCTGCATAGGAGCAGGAAGAACAGATAGAAGAGGAAAGGGAAGCAAAGCTAGAGATCGCCTTCGAGGCTTCGGAGATGCAAAATATGGGGGTGGACCAACAAAGGTAGAATGAACAAATGACATCTGCTGGGGGAACCAGACCTACGGGAATAACCGTAACCCTAGCCACCATGTTCCAAGTGCCACTCCTAGGAGCAACCTTTGGGTAAGTAATTACTGCAGCCCAAACTTTAAATCTTAGTCCAGTGCCTCCACTATTGCCAAAGGATGTGCCGATAGAAAAGGAAACCCCGACGACAGATGCCGAGCAACAAGAGAAGCAACATGAAGAGGAAATCCTCGAAGAGGTCAACCGAAGTCTAGACAAAATAATAGATACAGAGGACAAGGCTGAGGAGATGGATGTCACTGGGGAAGATATTACCAATAAAGGAGAAGACACATGCAAAGGGATGAATGAGGCCCACACCACCAAGGAAGAACAGCCACAGGGTACCAGAGAAGAACAAAGAGAACAGACTTTGGCAAATAAGCCACCCCTGCCACCTTAGTGGTTAGTAGAGAGCAAGAAAAGAAAGGCTCCGTCCACTCCTGGAACTCCTCTCTCCCTGGCCGAAATGATGGCTCAGGTCCAGGCCCCACCAAAGGCCAAGAAAGCCTGGACGGTTCATACTCTTTGAACCAGGCTGGGCGGAGAAGCAGTTGTCGTTATGGCGACACCTCCCCCAGACACCAATGAAGCAGCCACAGAGCCCAGAGATTACAACATTGTAGAGGTATCACTTGGGAAGAGGGGAAAACTGGGCGAGGTGGACTTGCTGAAGGAGGCAGCTAGGGTAGTGGAGGCCCATTATGAAAAAGAGGCCTAAAGGCTCAAAATAGAAAAGGCAAAAAATGTAAACCTTATGGGGTTGCTTACTGAGCTGGCTCAACCTATCAACACTGCCCCTCCGGAGGCTTCCACATCTGAAGATCCACTATCGCAGAGCGACATAGACTCCCTGCAAACAATGAAGAAGAAGGCCTAGGCAGTTGATGAGTGGGTCGCTCTGCAAATAGGAAACACCCAGCGTTTCCTGGTATCCACCCTCCCAGACTTATATGCAGCCCGACATGTTCTGCACCAAGCAGAGACTCTCATTGACCTGTGGGAGGGTGATACTGAAAATTATCAAGCATGGAAGGTAGAGCTTGAAGAACTCCTCAGCTTGGGAGAGGAAATGGTTTCTAAATCTGAAATTTTTGAGGATGAATCATTTGATTTCATGAGGACCCAACACTCCAGACTTGACCTCACATTGGAGGTAACCAAGCAACTGGTGGGGACTCTACAGGAGAAGGTCAATGCAGAAAAATATTCTTTCAATTTATACAAGTCTTTTGTAACAAAGACTTCCAGGGCTGACCCCCTCAGTACAGATACGTGCATGCCAGAAGTTCAGTTTTGGGGAGTTTTGATGAAATGATGAAGTCTCGATATCAATCCCAGGAGGGAATAGATGGTGCTCAAATTACGAAATTAACTTGTATGGTGCTTAGTGGCCACGACGCAGCAAAAATGGCCGATGAATTTAAGGAGAATGTTCCAGACCTGGGGGAACAAATTGAGGTGGCTAAGTAGCGAAGGGCCGGCCTGAAGGATATCAATGAAGATGACATCTCCCGCCTCCTCAAGGCTTTCAATGATAACAAAAAACCATAAGCTTTCTCTGGAGGCCAGAGAAAACCCAAATATTTGGTATTATTTATTCTTTTGGGAACGTAAGTTCCTGAATCCTGGAGTCTCAGATCCCAAATTTTTTATTCTTTCAAGTGATCCGTGTCTCGGTCCCCAAGGCCGACCGGTCACTTTCAGGAACAGTTAATAAAGGCTATCAGAAGGTGGTTGGCTACATCAAGGAGGCGTCGAATCAACAGTTGGTTTTCTAACAAGACGGTCTTCTCAAGGCGTTGTTTCAGAGGTACACCTAGAACATTGGAGATAGGGCACCACATTTCCCATTTATGAGGCATGCAACCTCAATCCCTGGGGGTCTAGTTTCTTCCTTCTCCTTCCTAGCTCTCTTCTCGAGGCTGATTCTTCCACCATATATTCTTGTATCATTCTTTTGGCATGTCAGGCCTATTCTGTCTCAAGGTCTTTTATAGGGGGCGTAGGTAGTACCGGCCCCCAGATATTGTATTTTATTGAAACATGATGTAAAATAGGGTTAGGGTTAGGGTTAGAAGAGAATGTGTATAAATAGTAAGACTAGCCCATTTCCAGGGTCGGCGAAATTGATGATTTTGATGTCCACAACAATAGAAAGGTGATTTTTCATTATAGTTGCAGAGCTCAATGCTCCATTGTTCCATTTTCAATAGTTAGATGCTCCCCTGGAGCCACCATTGTATCATGCACCAGTGCTTGCTGGAAGAGACATTAATGAAGAAGGGAGAATTCATTGCAATGATGTTGTTGGCATTCATGCTTCTGATTTAATGGTATTTTATGTTTCATGTTCTTTATGTCTTCTGCTCTAATATGTCAAGTAGATTAACGACCTCTTTTCCCTTGCTACTGATAAAATACTAGCTGATGGTTGTGTGTTTCTTCAATATTTAGTGTAGTATATCAGAGTATTATTGATGTCTTGAATGTTTAAGCATAACTATAGTTAGATGAAGTACTTCTAACCCTGCAAGATCTTTTTCATTTTATTTGATAAGTGTAAAATGCTAGGAGAAACCTCACCTCATTGAATCTCCGGAGAGAATGAGTTGAAGAAACCAGCTATCCCCCTTGAAAATAGTCACTTCTCCCAACCGAGCCCCGCATCGTCATGACCCGACACCCAGGTGCTTAAAGGCCCGAGGAATCTTTCTTCCCCAGATAACCTTTGCAGGCAGATTTGGCCAGTACCTCAGTACCTGGTGACAACTTATGACTATTGGCGAACCTGGTCAGCAAAACCCCGCCAACAGTACCCACAGTCCTAGCCCCTAAACAGGGAGGAACTTGGAGGTTATGTAGAGACTCCAAAGAAATCAATAGGATCACCATTAGGTATAGGTTCCCTATCCCTAGGATAGAAGACCTAATGGACTATCTAGGAGGAGCAAGGTACTTTACAAAGATAGACCTAAAGAGTGGCTATCATCAAATCATAGTAAATGAAGGGGATGAGTGGAAAATACCCTTCAAGACTACAGAAGGACTATATGACTGGCTTGTCATGCCATTTGGGTTGTCAAATGCCCCATCAAAATTCATGAGGTTGATGAATGAGGTACTTAAAGAGTACAATGGAAAGTTTATAGTCATCTACTTAGATGATATACTCATCTATAGTAAGACAAGGGAAGAACACGTCAAACACCTTGAACTAGTTTTTAAGAAGCTACAGGAAGAGAAGTTGATGATCAACTTAGGAAAGTGTTATCTCAGGGCAACCTAAAGATGGATCCTATAAAAGTGGAGGCCATCATCAACTGGGCTAGTCCAAGAACAAGCACTAAGGTAAGAATCTTTCATGGTCTAGCACAGTACTATAGAAATTTTATTAAGCAATTTAGTGCAATTTGTGCTCCTATATTGGACACTATTAAAGGAGGCATGAAGACCAATTTTATTTGGAATGAACAAGATAACCATGGCTTTGAGCTACTAAAAAAGAAGATCGCAACCCAACCAATTTTGGTCTTGCCAAGTTTTGAAAAGTTGTTTACAATGGAGTGTGATGCCAACAATGTTGCAATTGGAGTTGTCTTGAGCTAGGAGGGAAGAACAGTGGCTTTCCATTCAGAGAAGTTGAGTGAAGATAAGAAGAAATATTCTTCTTATGACCTAGAGATGTATGGTCTGGTCCGATCACTGAGAAAAATGGAGGCATTACTTGCTTCCAAAGGAGTTCATAGTCTATTCAAACAATAAAGCCTTGAGCTTCTTGAACTCACAAGACAAATTGAGTCATAAGCATATGAAGTGGGTTGAATACCTACAAGCATACACATTCAATATCAAACACAAGAAGGGAATGAAAAATAAGGTTGCAGATGCCTTGAGTAGAAGAGCCCTTACTGTCCAAGAGATCCAACTGTAAAGCATGGGAATAGACAACATCAAAGATCTATATGGTGATGATGAAGACTTTGCAGACATTTATAAGGTATGTCAAGAATATCATAACCACTTTCATAGTAAATATTTTGAATGTACTTTGCAAAGTAATCTCCTATTTAAAGGAAGTCAACTATGTGTCCCTAGAGGGTCTATAAGGGAGAATTTGATTTAGGAGAAACATAATGGTGCATTGAGTGGCCATTTTGGGGTCAGTAAGACACAGGAACTTGTTCAAAGATTTTACTTTTGGCCAAAGATGAATGTGGATATTAGGAAATATGTTGAGAGTTGCATTGTGTGTCAGAAGGCCAAGGGAAAATCCACTAATTTTTTCCTATACCAAACACTTCCTATTCCCACTAGACCATGGTAATTCTTAAGCATGGACTTTGTGGTTGGACTGCCCAAGTCAAGACAAGGAATGGATAGTGTCTATGTGATAGTAGACATGTTTAGAAAAATGGCTCACTTTGTGCCATGCAAAAAAACCAATGATGTCAGTCAAATAGCTTCTCTTTTCTTTAAAGAGGTTGTCAGAATACATGGATTGCCTTAGAGCATTATGTCAGATAGAGACAACAAGTTTATGAGTCACTTTTGGAAGACTTTGTGGCAAAAGTTGGGCACCAAATTATCCTTTGGATCTACATACCATCCTCAGATTGATGGTCAAATAGAGGTAGTTAATAGGAGCCTTGGAAATCTCCTAAGATGCTTAACAAAGGAGTATGGTCAGACATGGGACCAACTCATAGGTCAAACTGAATATGCTTATAATGACACTATGAAAAGAAATACTGGTAAGAGTCCTTTTGATATTGTATATGGTCTACACCCTAGAGGCATTTGTGAGCTTAGAGAACTGAAGGATGGAGTGAAAGGCAGTGGATATGCTGAGGAATTTGCATATGCTATGCAAGAAGTTCATGACACAGTTAGGAAGACATTGATTGACAACACTGAGAAGATCAAGAGTAAAATTGATGAAGGAAAAAGGGATGTTCAATTCAAGTTTGGAGATCTAGTGATGGTACATCTTAACAAGGCTAGACTACAAAAGGGAATCCCACACTAGTTACAGATGAGAAGAATTGGCCCTTGCACTATTCTGGCCAAGTATGGAGCAAATGCTTACAAGGTGGAGTTACCCGAGAACAGTGGCTTATCACATATCTTTAACATTGCAAACTTGGTTCTATACAAGGGAACAATCCCTGATCCAGATCAGAGTTTTACTAAGGTCATCCAAGAGGTAGAAGAACTCCATTTTCCATCCACACCAGTCAAGAAGGCAGCCTGCATACTAGAATCCAAAATTTACAAGAAAACTAGGAAGAAGGATTACAAAGAGCACTTAGTGAAGCAGAAAGAAAAACTGGATGCAGATGAAACATGGATAAAGGAGCCAAAATTCAAAAATTTGGGCATTGATCCCAACTTACTCAATCCAAGGATGGGTTGAAAACTTTCACTTAGGGAGGATGGTGCAGGAGCACCTAGGCCACCTACTAAACCCTAGATGTTTTGGCTTGTAACTAACCTTGGCCAAGTCAGTTTGTGCGTTTATTTTGGACCTTAGAAGGTCTTGCAAGGTGTGTTACTAGGTGGATAGATAGTGTCTAATCCAACCTAGTATAGTTAGGTTACTTTATTGCTTAATTTTGGTCTAAATGGGAAATATGGTCTAAATGTGTCCTAGACCTTAGCATAGTAGGAAATATTATTTTCTAGGATTTTTTGAGGTTGGTTCATTAAACCATATGGGTTAGAGGCCCTAAAAGATATGAGGGAAGCATAAATGCAAAGATGCTAAAAGTTGCTCAAAAGTTGTCATGACAACATTTGCAACTTTTTACAAATGTTGCATGCAACTCGACAACTTTGGATTCCCCCCATTGTAGGAGTGGTAAATTAATGGGAAAATCCTAGAAACAAGGAAGAAGCATCTTAAGGATGTATGTGACTCATTTCCCGAGGTAGAAGTGACTGTAAGAAATTTTTTGAATAGCAAGAAACTCTACAATTTTGTGTTGTTAGCAATATTCAAACATTTTGAGTTACAAAGCATTTTGATGGATTGAATTGATCAATGTAATGATAGATTTGTGTTGATTGGGTAGATACAAGACTTTTTCATTCATTAAAAAAGCATTGTAGAGTTATTTTAGTAGCAGTAATAAATTGATTAGGATTTAGGGAGTCTGCTGGTTCAGTTTAGGATAGTTTGTGTTTCCATGTCTCCCCCGTGAAATCTAACCATGGGAATCTCCTAAGGATAGATGAATGTTTTAGGGTTTCCTATGCATAGTGTATATATGCAAGTAGAGGTCTTGAAGAGTTGAACTACTTTTCTTAAAGCCATGCCTTAGGCGAGCTAGGATAGTCCAGTTAGTGGTATGGCAGGGGAAAACAAGAGTGCAGAGACAATGGTGTGTATCAGAGTATTGAACCAAGTGTGGGATCAGTGTCATTAGAGTATCATAGACCCATAGTGTCTAGTTCAAAACCCACCCAATCCATTTGGATTTATTTTTGTATAGAAATCAGAGAAGTGCTTGTGAGGAGCCAAAATAGGCCTAATAGCCCTACATTTCAAGACAGAGGTGTATAGACAGGTTGGAAACCCTAGAACTTAGAAATATCTTAGGTTTCCCAAAAGGGTATCTGGATCCTAGATTTGTTTTATGGGTTGTGTGCAAGTTTTAAGAGAAAATCTTGAAAAACCCTCTGGATAGGGCTAATTGGTGTTTTAGGCCTAATAGGACAATTTGGGTGCAATTTTTAAACTCAACCAAGTAGGGATTGAAGACCTATGGGATTTTAATTGTATGGATGCAAAATGATCATACAAAGGATGTACAAGGCCCTTGTAGCATGTTTGGAGTTGGTTTGAAGAGTTGAACATTGGAATTCTTCAAGGCCAAGAAGAAGCATCGAGACAAAACTAGTGATGGATGTCCTTCAAGGTGAAACACAATAGTTGTAACTCTTAGGGAATAGTTAGGAGTAGTCATAGGCTTAGTTTCTATAGACTTGTGAGGTCCTAAAGTGGAGTTAGGATCCTAAAATGGACTAGGAAAAGAAATGTCTTGTCTAGTATATTGTGAAGCACACCTTGGGGTTACTTCTATCAATGAGACAATGTGAATTCTTTGTAGTTTGATACCTTTGATGTATGTGCAACTGGTTTTTTTTTTATTGACGTTGAAGGTTTGGAAATTGATGGTTGGTTGGTAGAGATAGAGAGGTTGGAAGATCTAGGTCCTCTCAATGAGATGTTTTCTTGTGCATGAATCACAATGTTTGCTGATCGAGACTTTTTATCACTTTTCTTGACAATGATAACATTACAGTACTCAGAAGAGACTGGCTCAAGCATGTGAATGACATTATTATCATTGGTTCTATAGGTATGATTAATCCTAGCACCCTTCTTGGATATTTTTTCCTTCTCGTACTCAGGTAAGATATTTTTGAATGCTTTGTGATCAGCATTCATGGCATGGTTGCCAACTGTAATTGTCCCATTGTCAATGAGATCTTGGATCTAATATTTAAGTCACATGCACTTTTTAGTTGTGTGTTCCTTGTTCCTGTGGAACTCATAGTAGTCATTTTCACTCCACCATTTTTTTTTTATCTCTGGTTCATATGGTTTGGAGTTATCTAGCAATGTGATCAGTTACGTAGCCAACATAGTCTTAAGCACCGATTCGTAAGATTAAACCCAAGAAGTGAAGTTTCATTTTTGCTTGGACCAAGGTTTCTCCTTCATGATATTATTGATTATTTTGGAAGGATCTTTTGTGGTGTTTTCAACAAATTTTAGATATTTTGTGTTACTCGACAAGTTGAAGACTACTAGTTTTGGTTGAGGAGAAATGTGATTAACTACTCCATCATTTACCACATGCTTGTTTTTGTTTCAATATTTGTTCTTATCCGTGGAACTAGAATTGTACTTTTTTTCCTTGTAAAGGGTAATCTCACCCTTTTTGACAAGCGCATTCTCTATCTTTAGTGCACTCTTCACAATTCAATCAAAAGTAGATAGATCTTGCATCTGAATAGGGTAATTGTACTCAGGCACTAATACATTGGTAAATATATCCATTTTCTCAGACTCAGGTATGAGTCATGGATATCTAGAAAATACTATTCTCCATTGTTGAAGAAAAGTTAAGAAAGGCTCTCCCATTTGTTGATGATTATTGCACAGATTAATCATTGATACGAGATGTTGTATGTTGTACAAAAAATGTTGTAAAAACATATTCATCAATTCATCAAAAGTTTTGATTCGAGTGGGTAAATTTGAAAAATACTCCATGGCTTGGCCACCTAGACTCCATGGAAAGAGATGCATGCGATATGTCTATTCATGCATAAATTTTGTACATAGAGCACAAAATTCCTAGACATGATCCTGTGGATCAGATTGACCACCATATTTGTCAAACTTAGGATTTTCCACTCCATGTGGGAATAGAGGTAAGTACAAATCTTTATCAAAAGGAAATGGACAAATGGTGTGTATAGAGTATTTCATGGTCAACTTTTCTCTTTCCTTTTTCATCTCTTGCATCTCAGTTTTCAAGGCTTATAGTTGTTTGGTCATTATTGTCAAATAATTTTCTTCCTCCCTGGAGATGACATCTTCAACCCTATAGTGAGGCGGAAGTTGGGCTCCTTGTTGGGCTAGTTCAAGAAAGTATTGTTCCTTGTCTCGATTCATGATAGTCTTCATTATCATGAGGAATCATGTCGTGTAGATATTTGGTAATCTCAGCCTTGTTAGGCTCATAATCACTCAAGTAGTGTTGGCTATTGGTAGCCCAGATACTAGCTTTGGGATCTCTATGTCTAGATCGATCTTTTCCTTGTCTTTCTCCCAACATCCTAAAGTCAAGTTATCTGTTTTGAGGAGAGACTAGTATGTTTGGAACTTCTAGTTCCTCTATGAAAAGAGGGTTTTCCTCAAATGGAAATTTTTCTTCAAATGGAAAACATTGTCTCCCTTGTGAAATTGTCTAAAAAATATTCTATTTTGTATAGGCATGAATCAATTGATTTTCCTAACAAGTTCTGAGAAGGAGAAGCAAAGACACTGATCTTGAGTCAAGGTTAATGAACCCACATTCACAACTCATAATAAGGACAACACAGACAAAAGATGATCAAATTGACAGTGATGGACTGATCAATGGAATAGCACAACAACTTTGAGATTCATGACAACAAAGGTCAAACTAACAATGGATTATGACTGAGGACAAAACTAGAATGATCTCATTGTTCTATACCAAAACTTTAGGAGATAGTACAAAATCTAATTAGAGATCGGGAAAACAATAAAAATCAGGTCAAATGTTGAATTTGGGAAAATTTCTCAAAAACTAGTACGAGTAAGTGCAGACTTATATGAGAATTCCCCATAGGTGATATGAGGAACTAGGTTTCTCATACTAGGATACAAATGACAGATCAAAATAGGTTAAAAATAGCAATAAATGCTCATTCTTGTATGAGTACTCTCATTGGGTGATACAAACATTCTCACCGGGTGATACGAGCGAACATGAGCAGGATCCTGACTCATACAAGTAAGGATGCAAGGTCATACATGAATTCAATTTTCTGCTCTTTGTTTTCAATTTTCCATTTTTCGATTCATAGTTTAGGTTTTCAAACACATTGACCACATTCTGAAGATAATAACTCAAGCACAACAAGTAAACACTAGATCCTAAGGAGATTGGTTGAGTGGAAAAATGCGCTCTCACAAAACTAGGTGCACACCCAAGAGCTAATCAGAATACGACCACCAAACCACGCAATGGGTATAACGATTCTGTATTATCTGACTCCAAGCACTAATGGAGGCATGATATGGTGAGTGTCTTGAGGGAGTTACTATCTCCCTTGCACTTAGATTATCCCAATTTTGGAGATGTTTCGGGTGGCTTCTATTCTAGAGTTCTTAGTAAGGGCCTCCGTTTGAATATATCCTTTATGTCCACACAAGCCTAATTGAGGCGTATAGCCCCACAAAGAACCTTAGCATGAGTAGTCATGATAACATGATTGAGACTTGAAAGCCCTTATATGTGTTAGGCAAGAACTGAGTATAAGCTCAAATGATATTCATCTTCTGAGACTTTAATCTCAAGGAAGTGATATATTTATAGTGAGTTAGAGTGGCTTGGAATTATCTTGTCCTCACTTGGGTCGTTCTCACAAGGTGATTTATTTTTCCCATAGTGAGAAGCCCTCTACAAGGTAAGCATACAACAAAAAAATGACAATAATGCCTGTAGATTTCTTATCATCCCTAGAAAGAAGAGAGCATAATCTCCTAACATTTTTGCCATTTCAAACACATCAAACAATTGTTCTTTTTAAGAAGTCTAGCATGTGAGGTTCCTACTTTAATAAAAACAAGCATGATGTTGTGTTGATCTGTGATTAGGCAACTTCCAGAACCTCATCAATAGTTTGATGGTTCAAGTCTTTGTCAATCGTCCTACAAACAAGTATTTCAAAATATAAGTTTCTGTCAAACGACCTATGGACAATTGTTAGGTTGTAAAGATAAAAAAACATTGAACATAAAATGATTAGATGTCATAAATCCTTAAGCAAAATGCTCACTATAAAAAACTAGAACAAGAAATATTTGTACAAGTTTCTATGGGTTCCAATATGAGAATGTACTGTAAACCATATGATTTTCAATCCCCACTCATATTGCACAGGGAGAAAAATTGTACGAGTAAAGATAGTACAATGTACTAAACATAAATCCAAAACTTGAAAACCTTCAAATTTGTGAGGTCAGAAAATTAATTTTCTGCCCCATTATGGGCACTAGAAATGTGTGTGAAAATTGGACCTTTGACAGAAGGAGTGATAGTACTTAGGGCCAAAGGCACTCCCAAGCACTAAACCAGCTTGCAGATACACAACTTGAAAGCTCAAACATAGAGAAGGAGAGAAGGAATATAGATACTTGTCATCAATTCATCAAACTTCATACATGTTGGGTTGTAAGGCCTTCCTGGTTACGACTAATACAATCTAAAAATATACAGAACAATCCTCATACATGTGAGGCTCACAAACCCTAGATCCCAAAACTATCATCTAATAAATACCCCTAAACTAAGAACAAAATACTACATTTATACAAGAGGCTACTAAAAAGGTTGGCCCAAAAGAACCTAAAGATCCAGCATAAGAGAGAGCAATGAACTAGATTTAGGTCCACACTTTCCCCAATGAGAGATCCCAAATTCATACCATGACCAAAATTAAATGCAGATGTCGACCCAAAGATCCATCACAAGAAAACACACTCAGTGAGATAGGAAACTGGAAACCACCGAGCCACCGAGACTGGTCAGTGAAACCACGCCAAGAATAGTAATCGAGTTCGGTCGATGAAATGAAATTAGAACCTTTAATTGAGAAATCCAAAGAAGTTACCGAGCAGTCTACCTAAAGTCTCAAACAAGCTACCAAGCTCAAAAGAAAACATATTTTTGTTTGATACATGATTATCATGAACCCAAGATGCTCTTGCATCAAACACCTGGGGTTGAAAAGAAATGACTCTCCAAATCATGATTTAGGTATGACCTTAGTTCAATTTGACTAAGATTGAGAAATCCATGTAGAGTCTTCAATCGGTCAGTTCTTCTACTTTACCAAGTATTCGATGTAATCCTTTCCTCTTGTGCTCTTACCAATTCTTTGCTTCAAAATGTGTTCAACTTCCTCTATCTGTTTCTTAGGATAATCACTCAAAATTGTCACTTCTTCATCAGGTTCATGATACTCATACAAATCTGAAATGTTTAATATAGGTGCTATATCCATTTCATCAGCTAACTCTACTACATAAGCATTTCCACTGTCAAACTTCCTCAATATCTTGCAAGGACCAAATCTCTTCATCTTCAATTCACCATATGTTCCAACAAGAAATTTTTCTTTCTTCAAATGAACCATCACTTCATCGCCAACCTCAAAATCTTATGTCATCTTGATATATCTGCACTATCCTTGTATTTCTGATTACTTTGCTCCAACTTATGTTTCACTTCCTCATGCAATGAATTCATAAACTATACAAATTCTTCTCCTTCAACACTCCTCTTCTCTTCTCGAGCAATATCTCTCAAGTTTGATATACCTCTCGGTTGTATGCCAATAACAATATGAAAATTTGTCTTGCCAAAACTCCTATTTACTAAATTATTATATGAAAACTTTTCTTATGCTAACTTCAAATCCCAATTACTCAGTTTGTCTCCAACTAAGCATCTCAACAAGTTACCCAAACTTCAGTTTACAACCTCTATTTGTCCATTAGTCTGTGGGTGAAATCTAGAACTATACTTCAAATCGTTGTCCATCTTCTTACAAAGATTTTTCCAAATATAGCCAACAAACTTACTGTAGATGCCCAAAAATATTAATATTATTATTAATATTATTTTCCCTCTTATCCCTCTAACTATTTAATTTAATCAATTAAATAGCTTTCATTTGCTAGTATTTATCAATAGTGTAAATACTATTCCAATGTATTTTATTTAAATACATTTGTCTCATGAATTTCCCCTTTTAATAAATCCTCCATTTTCCTAATTCTTCTAAACCATAACTTATTCAAAATTGATTTGAATAATACCCTAAAACCCTAGCTAGGAACCTATTAATCCTACCCTAAAGCCTACCCTATTCCTATCCTATTCCCATCACCTCATTTCCTAAGTATACTTCCCCACCTAACTGTCCTTTAACCATGCTTAATGGGTGATTCCTAACCTTTTTAATGCTAATGGAATGCTCACCCACATGGAGAAATTCTCTCCAAAATGGGCACCCATTCCTCTTTAATTCCTTCCTACAATTTTGTCTCCCCTTTTGAAATATTGAGTTACTCAATATTAAATGCCAATTTTGACTCAAAATTGGCCATCTTTTCAAGTCTATGTGTCTCTTATGTGGCTCTTATGTGGATGCCACATAGGTGCCACTTCATCCAAGCCACTTCCTCTCTCCAAAAACTCTATAAATAGAGGCCTTCTCCTCTCATATTATCATCTCTCAATATTGCATTGTTATCATGTTATTTTGCATTTAGAAGTTCATAGCTCTAGATTTCATGTTTTCATATGCTCTTAGTTTATGCTTAAATCACTTAGATATTACATGTTAGGTTCTTTTTTGGTTAAAATTGAATCATAGTTTTTATCTCATGTCATAACATAGCATAGTTCTTGCATCATAGCTTTTAATCTCATGTCTTGCATACCAATTTGAGCATCATCTTTGGGAAGGATTTAAGACTGGTTTTCCATACTAGTTCTTGAATTTCTTCTTTGATTCCAAGCTTGCATTCCATAGTTGCATTGCCTTGGGGATTCATGTCATTTGTGTGTTTGAGAGAGCACACCTACATCCTATCAAGAAGAGAAAATCAAAATGAGTAAAATAGGGTGCATGGTTACTTATGTTTGTGAGTGTGATAATGGGTACCTGTTAGATGGACACAAACACTTCAATAGATCATTGTTTTAGCAATATAGGGTTAGTAAAAGTATGAAAAACACATAAAACCCACTAAAGGCGACCTATTGCCTTCTAATCTAGGAAGAGTATGAACATCAATATATCAGCCCTCAGAATATATTGATGAAACAGTGACCAATACAACCTAAATACGAAGGATTTGAGTTA
>MU228520.1:1094889-1139903 GCA_018584345.1 Thuja plicata | reverse complement strand
GTAAAATAGGGTGCATGGTTACTTATTTTTAGCTCAATCTGATGTTATGTTGAGTTCTTTGTTGCTTGCTTGCTTTTTTATGTGATTTTGAATTGATGTGCTAACCCACTAATGTTTTCATGTTTGATCTTGCTCCCAATAGATTGAAGAATTCCTCATACTACACTTACTATCTCGGTGAGAGATGATACTCCTCGATAATCCATACATTCTGACAATATCTTTGAAGAAAACATTTGTGATATGCACTGCATCTGATGTTTTCCTACATGGTATGAAATGTCTCATCTTGGAAAATCTATCCATAGCAAAAAATATGGAATCATTACCTCTTGCTATCCTCGGTAAGCCAAGAACAAAATCCATGCTAATATCACTCCAAGGTTTCTCACAAATAGAAATTGGTGTATACAATCCAGTATTCCAACTTACTCCTTTTACAACTTGACAAACTCCACAACTCTTAAAAAATTTCCAAACATCCTTATACAACTGAGGCCAAAAATACCTTTCCTTAAGTAAAATCAATGTCTTATCAATGCCAAAATGTCTAGCCAAACAATTACTATGATTCTCCTTTATCAAATTTATTCTCATTGATCCTCTCGGTATACATAATTGAATACCTTTGAACAAAATATCTTCTTGAATGAAATAGTCTTCAAACCTACTCGATTGATCTGGAATAGGTGCTCTGCACATTGTCCATGACTCAGAAAAATCAAGGTTAGTTTCATACAAATTCTTCATATCATCAAAACCAAGAACTTCAATTCTCATTTTACTCAAAATGATCTTCTTCTACTCAATGCATCGGCAACTCGGTTGGACACTCCACTCTTATGTTTTATCACAAATGTGAAATTATGCAAATACTCTAGTCATTTCATATGTCTCTAATTCAACTTAGTCTGACTACCCAAATACTGTAAAGCCTTATGATCAATATATAACACAAATTCACTCGACATAAAATAATGTCTCCATTTCTTTAGAGCTTGAACAATAGCATAGAATTCTTGATCATACACATAATATTTCCTTTTAGCGTCATTCAACTTCTCACTAAAGAAAGCAACAAGTTTACCTTCTTGACTCAACAAAGCTCCTATTGCACTGCCACTTGCATCACATTCAACTTGGAATACCTTATTGAAATTAGGTAAGGCAAACACATGTAATTCAACAACCTTCTATTTCAAAGTCTCAAAACTCTTATCAACTCCATCTGTCCACTTGAATTCTCTCTTATCTCCTCTCATTGTCTCAGTCATAGCATTACAAATTGAACTGAAATTTTTGACAAAATTTTGATAAAAAATTGCTAACCCATGAAATGATCTTACCTCACTAACATTCTTAGGTGTAAGCCAATCAAGTATAGCTTCAACCTTCTCAGGATCCATCTTCAAACCATCAGCTGAAATCACAAAACCTAAATACACAAGTTCTTCTTTCATGAAGGAACACTTTTTCAAGTTAATCAACAACTTTTCCTCTTTCAATATCTACAATACCTATGTAATGTGCAACAAATGATCCTCTCTGGTCTTACTAAATATCAAAATGTCATCCAAGTACACAATCACAAATTTACCCAAGAATTTCTTCAAAACCTCATTCATTAACCTCATAAAAGTACTTGATACATTAGTTAGACCAAAAGGCATAACCAACCATTCATACAAACCTTCTTTTGTCTTGAAAGCAGTCTTCCATTCACCACCTTCTCTGATTTTGATATGATGATATCCACTCTTCAAATCAATCTTGGTAAAATATTTTGCTCCACTCATACAATCCATTATATCATCCATTCATGGTATATGGAACCGATACTTATCTATGATCTTGTTAATAACTCTTGAATAAGTACACATTCATCATTCTCCATCCTTCTTAGGTACCAAAATAGTTGGCACTGCACACGGACTCAAACTTTCTTTGATCAAACCCTTCTGTAAAAACTCTTGAAATTGTCGGTTGAGTTCCTCATTCTCGGTTGGTATCAATCGGTGTGGTGCCTTGTTCAAAAAAATAGCTCCAGGAATCGTATCCATACAATGACTAATATCTCTCATCGATGGTAAACCATCAGGTATATTATCTAAAATGATCTCCTTGTACTCGGTGAGGAACTCTTCAACTTCTTTAGGAACTTTATCTCCTATTTTCTCACTCGGTTTGTTAGGAATCAAATCATAACATACATCATTTCTCTTAAGATCCTTAACAAACTGTCTACCTTCCATCAAACAAACTCTCATAGATGTACATATCTCACCAACAAATTCTTCAACCAAAGGCAACAATATTTGCCTCCTTCCATAAACCCAAATAGTATATTTGTCAATCTTCCATCATGTATAGCATGTCTATCATATTGCCAAGGTCTACCCAGCAAAATATGACAATAATCTATAGGCATAATATCACACAACACCTTATCATAATACTTTCCAATTTTTAGATTGACAAAACATTGTTCACTTACCATAAGTGTATGATCATCCCTGATCCATGAAATTTGATAGGGCTTTGGGTGCTTCAATCTTTCCAACTACAACTTTGTAACCATCTCCTCGGATGCCAAATTCTTTGAACTTCCACTATCAATAATCACTATCCAAACTTTGTCTGCAACTCTGCATCTGGTCTTGAACAAACTTTTTCTTATCAGATCTTGCTTATTATTTTCACTCCATAATATTCTTCTGACCATTAGGTTTCCTTCCTTCTCAGGCTCATTCAATGAATCTTCTTGCACCAAAGCATTTCTGCTACTACCGACCTTTTTTCTTGCATGTATACACTCAAATGATCTATGTCCTTCTCCACAATTGTAACAAGTTCCTTGGAATCCTCTTCTGCCACATCCACCTCGGGAGTAATTACCTCTTCCTCTGAATGAATTTCCACCTTTCCACTTGGTCTTCCCTTTTTCTTTATCTATCTTGTCCTGATTAGATCTATTATTCTCACCATAGGATCTACCTCTTCCTCTAGGGAATCTTCCACATCTTCCTCTTTGTCTTTGCTCATTTATTTTATTCAATTTCTCCTCAGGTTTTAGGGCAAATTGATAATCCTCCTCATACTCTCTATCTTTACCAAACTGATCTTTTCTTGAATAGAACTCCTTAAGCCATTCAGGTATCTTGCAATTCTTTCCACCTCATCTTTAGCATGTCCAAATTTGATATCTAACCTGTAAAATTCCCCGGTGTTATCCTTCATAGAGCTATTTTTCTGTTTCAAACTTTGCATTCTCCTAACTAGGTTAATTTGATAATCAAAAGGTAAAAACTTTCCCTTCAACTTGTTTATCATCTTATCCCATACCTTGATCTTGTCTTTACCCTTCTTCTTTCAATCCAATTGTAGATGCTCCCACAAAAATTATGCATGACCTTTCAATTTTGTGCTTGCAATCTTCACCTTTTTCTGCTTTGATATGTTCTCATACTCAAAGTATTTCTCCATCTCGGTTATCCAGTCTATCAATTAATCTAAATCCAACTTTCCACTATACTCATGAGGATTAAAGTGAGGTGTGGACTTCAAACTTGTCAATGCTTTCAGGAATATTTCTTTTCCTTGATCCATTATAGGTGTAGGTGCGGCTTCCTCGTGCACTTCCTCGACTTCATCATCATCACTAACATCCTCAAGATGTCTTCCTTGGTTCTGGGGTCTCTCAACAACTCCAGCCTAGCATAAATTTGTCTTATCATATCAAATAAGCTTGGATCTAAATTTCGCTTCCCTCAAACCATCTTGAAATCCTCTGCAATTGCAGGTCAGATCGCAATCTACTACCCCACAACAAATAATCAACTAGGATTTACAAGAAGGAACCTCGGATCTAACCTTCACTCTGATACCACCTAACATAAGGAGTGATAGTACTTAGGGCCAAAGACACTCCCAAGCACCAAACCAACTTGCAGATACACAACTCAGAAGCTCAAACACATAGAAGGAGAGAAGGAATACATATACTTTTCATTAATTCATCAAACTTCATACATGTTGGGCTGTAAGGCCTTCCATGTTACAACCAATACAATCTGAAAAATATTACAGAACAATCCTCTTACATGTGAGCTTCACAAACCCTAGATCCCCAAAATTACCATCTAATAACTGTACCATCAAATAAATACCCCTAAACTAAGAACAAAACACTACATTTATACAAGAGGCTACCGAAAAGGTCGGCCCAAAAGATCCAGCATAGGAGAGAGCAATGACCTAGATTTAGGTCCACACATTCCCCAATGAGAGATCCCAAATTAATATCGTGACCACAATTAAATGCAGATATCTGCCTGAAGATCCAACAAAAGAAAACACACTCGATGAGACAGGAAATAGGAAACCACCGAGCCGCCAAGACTGGTTGGTGAAACCATGCCAAGAATAGTAACCGAGTTCGGTCGGTGAAACAAAATCAGAACCTTCAACCGAGAACTATAGAAGTTACTGAGAAGTCTACTGAAAGTCTCCAACAAGCTACCAAGCTCAAAAGAAAACATATTTTTGTTTGATACAGGATTGCCATGAACCCAAGATGCTCCCGTATCAACCTCTGAAGTACATAGACACTTCAATAGGTTATTACGTGATTAATCTAAGAAAGCATTGAAATAGGAAAATAGTAAACTAATCTAAGTTGACCTATTGCCTTCTAGTAGGCAGGGCTATGAGTTTTCTCTCATATCATTGCAAAGCTAGTGAATTGACAATGTCTGAATGAAGGATTTGAAAATGATATTACTCTATTGATGCAAATACAAAAGATGATTAATTCAATGATTAACTAAGATTGATTATTAAAACCCAAAATGTAAGTGTTCCTAGATTATGAATTGAAATGATTGAAAACAAGTAAATACAAGTAAATATGCTAAACAAATAAATGTGCTAAATGCTCAAATGCAAATGATAAATAAAACCTCCATAATAACTCTACTCAAATTCTTGGATCCTTTGTGAGAGAAATGAAGCTCTCTTTTATAGAAAATCTTTGTCAAACTGACAAACGAGATTAAAAGCTGAAGAACAGACAAGATTCACTTCACAAAGCACAATCCACGTGCTCAAAAGATCATTGGTTGAGAGAGTGAGTTAACTGAACTGACTGATCAGTCATTTAGGAAACTTCTAAACTCAATTTTTAGTTAACTCGATTGTTTCCAAAATGAGAAATAGAAAATAATTAGTTGAATGAACAAAACAAATTCATTTCTAATTGGATGTTCAGTCAACTGAAATGATGAAATAATATACATTTTTTTTGAATAGTTAAATGATTTAAATGTACTTTTTCACTCAACTTATTAATTTTAATTCCTTTTTGAATTTAATTGACAATTAGCTATTTATTTAACCAACATACTAGGATATTAATTAAATAAATAACATAAGGTTTATTTGCCAATGTTTTGAGATTTTAGGAATTAATTAATTAATCAAGTGCAATGATAGATTAGGACCTAAGGTTCAAGTCAGATGAGACTAAAGATGATGAATTACCTTTAGGGTTATGACTTAGGATGATCAAGATTAGGGTTTTCTTGATGAGAGATTGAGATTAGGGGTCTAGGGTTTAGTTGACCATTTTTAGGTCATTAGACTCCATACCAGCAAATGAACCATCAATGTCAACCCTACGCAACAGAGTATAGAAGTGAGTTCAAGGTTGATTGCTTGAGCTTGATACTTTCAAGAGGATGTCATATTAGGCATCTAACTCAGATCTATAATTCGCCCCTATTCATGCTTACCTTTGAGCATGAAGATGGGAATCAAGGAGAGAAGGTTCAATTTACTCATTCATTTTAGGAGGAAAACATTCAAACATGGCTGAGCTTCTTTGTTCTCGATCTATATGAGACATTACAATATCCTATAGGATGCTTGTCAATTTTTCTTTTATTCTTATTTGTCCACAAGCATGAAGAACATCAAAAACCGCTATGGAAAGACAACTATTTTGACAAGCTAGTCAATGGATTTGTTTAGTTTCTTCCACCATAGGTTAGGTTAGTTTATTTGTTGTCATTTTTTGAGAAGTGCTATTGTAAATGTTGCATTATCCTTAAGGGGCTGTATATTTTAGCTTCCAATTTCCTCCAAGTGCATGATTACACAGGCTTGTTGTATCTCCTCTTCTTTTGAGTCAAGTCTGTTTGTTGTGGTTCCCAAAGTTTGAAGACTTTGTGCCCAATGGATGAATAAGGCTATTGATATTATAATGTTAGAATTTTCTATGCCCTTATGATTCATCATTAAGAATTGATTTGAGATATTTGGAATTAATCGACAAGGTGGGAACTTATATTTAGTATGATTAACATTTTTCTTTGCGAACTAGAGATTTTGAGTTCTCACCTCTATAGACGAAGGTCCCATTTGAGTTTCTAGATCTATAGATTTCATCTACTACAACCTTCATTTAGAGTAGTCTGAAGGAGATATAGGACCATGCATAAGTGACACAGTGAGAAGAGATAAGAAAAAACCAAAATCTATTTTTTCAACATTTTTCTATGTTTTAGTAATTTGCATTTTTTGAGGCCTTCATAGTGAAATCTAGGGTCAAAACTATTGTCAGTCCCCAACTCAATAGTCAAAGGCCTAGTGCTAAGGGACTAAAATTAGATTTTCCAAAGACCTTTCCAATGGTGTAAGTTGTTTCAAATTTTGAGAACCGAGCAGGGAGTTATGACTCTACTAAGTTGGACCCTCATTTTCACAAAGATGCGTGAGCACATCCTGTGATAGCCTTGCACAATATTAATAAAAGATTGTTCATTTTGGGGCTTCTCATAGCATAAAGTGACATGTTATATATATCAAGTCATAAGATTAGATTTTATTAGAAGCATGGTTATTAGTGATATACTTAATAATTTTTCTTCATTACTGGATCATGAAAATGAATGACCTAAGGTTATCTATGAAATACTTGGGATCTTATATGTTCAACTTGAGATATTTTGACATTCAAGCTAATGAGTAATAGTCAAATTTGAAAAATGGTCAACTTGGGGAGTAAAAAAGTGAATTTCCTAAAAGGTTTGACTAGTTTGTGACACCACCCAATCTAATGGATACAATTACACCTACAATCTAATTCAAGGTATGAGATGTTCAAGAGTATGATTAGTTTAAACAGTTAGAAACTAGAAAAGATTGGCTGATTAATAAGTTTAAAATGAAGACCAATTTATATATCAAAGAATATAAATCAAACACTATAACAATATATTTACAATAATACTAGAGATATAAAAATAATATGAATATAAGAATATAATATACACTTTCATCGCTTACACCTACATTCACTATATTCTTCAAAAGAAAAATCTTGTAATTCTAGAGAAAAAATGATTCTAATTAAATGATAGAATTTACTTAGATCAAATGCTAAATATCACAATGACAAATAGCAAATTCAACCTAAAAGATATATTTAATTAGTTTGAATAATATCTTTCTTAACAATTATTAATAAATTTTGTTTTGGTCTATTCATATAATACAAAAATATCTCATTATGTAATTTTTTAAGGAGAATTTTATATCATCCACGAGTTTGTTTTTGCTACTTGATAGGGGAGCACAAGCGTACACCAATCTTGACCTCAAATTTATTCAAACAAAGGAAGTATTAGCATAGACTACCAATCTTGATCTCAAATTTATTCAAACAAAGGAAGTATTAGCATAAACTTGCACTTAAAATTGAGGAGATCTATTCCATCAAAGTTGCCCAAGGTACGACTGTGAGCTCATCCCTTATATCATACCTTCAAAGCTTGAACTTTTGTGGACTACATTATTAAAGGAACATACCATCACCTTGATCAGTTGTACTCAACAAATTGATGGAGAAATTAAATATTTTTATTCTAAATTATGTAGATTTTTAATGGAGAATTTCTATCATTCACGAGTTTGTTTTTGCTTCTTGATATTAGAGCACAAACTAAAACCGATCTCGACTTTAAGGTCACTCGAAAGGAAGAGGTATCAATATTTGTTTGTACTAAGAATTAGGGGATATCAATTTTTTATGAAGGATTTTATATCATCCAAAAGTTTCTTTTAGCTATTTGATATGGGAACACAAACTTATGTTGATATTGACATCGAATTCAAAGTATCATTATATGCTTGTGCTTAAGATTAAGGGGTATTCATTTCATCAAAACCACTTGACTCGAGACACAATCGTGACCTCATCCATCATATCATACTTTCAAAGATTGAACCTTAGTGAATGGTATAACAAAAATACATACTATCACCTTTACTAATTGTACTCAACCAATCAAATTACACCCTTAAATAAAATATACCAAAAGAAGAAGAATGAAACAAAAAAAGAATATACCATCAAATAAATAAATGCTTTTAATAACATCCACAACACAATCTAAGGAACCATTCCATTATTAAGTGCACAACTAGACCATGACTTTGAATTTTTCTATTCATGATTATAGATGAAGACATTCACAAATGAAGGCACCGCCCTTACAAATATGACACCGTCCAATTTGCTTTGTAGTGATGCTTTTCTAATGGAAAGGGAAAAGGGACCCAATCATGCACGAGTTGCATTAAAAAGGCTAAGGTTTAGGAGTCATAACTAAAATTAATTCTTTTTCTTTGGTATTACCTCTTACAAAATCGAAAAGTTTTTCAAAGCCATAAATAAATAAAAATAGAGTGGACAATCTTAAAAAAGACACCACCACACACGCTGAGAAGCATTCTAAAGCAGAAAATTAAGAATAATTGCTAAATATAAATAATGGGAGATAATTTTTATGAAGATTTGCGTACTTGAGATCTGATACGTGGCAGGCGGAGAATTTGGATGAACGCGACAACATCTATGGTATCGGAATTTAACTGAAATTGAGAAACAGTTGAGTTCCGAACGAAGGAATATTCTGCACTGTGTCAGGATCCCCACGGCACGGTTTGTAAGCATTTCATGCCAAGTTAAGTACAAGTGGCAGTGGCCTTGGCATTTTATGCCGTCGATTAAAAAATTGGAGAATAAGTTTTTCTTGGGACGAGAAATTAAAAAGGAAAATTTGGAAATTTGTTGGATTGAGATTCTGCAGAGGCAGCCATTGAATTTAACGGTCGAAGTCGGAGGAAAAGCAGAAGCATATCCTGAGCATGTGCTGAAGCGACAATGGGACGTTATTCTTGCATTGCTTCTGCTAGGGTTAGAACGTGGTTTTTCCTCAGGCTCTGCAAGGAAGAACTTCTGAATTATTTTTTTCAATTTGGATCGATATCGTGAAATTTGAGGTGTATTTTTTGTGAATATGATGACTGTGTCGGAGGTGCGGTGTGCAGCTCCCTTTGCGATGGGGGAGACGGAGAATTCGACGAAAGAAGATGGGAATTCTGTTCGGGTGAAGTTTCTGTGCAGTTTTGGTGGCTCGATTCTTCCCAGGCCCTCCGATGGGAAGCTTCGGTATGCAGGCGGTGAAACGAGGATTGTTTCTGTTAGTAGGGATGTTAATTATCGGGAATTGATGGCGAAATTGAGCGAGTTGTATGAGCAGGAAACCCTAAGTTTGAAATACCAACAGCCTGATGATGACCTTGATGCGCTCGTTTCCGTTATGTCTGACGAGGATGTTTGTCATATGATGGAGGAGTATGACAGGCTTGAGGCCGGAGATGGTGTCTGCAGTAGGCTTCGATTGTTTCTATTTGCGGCTGCAGATCAGCAGCAGCAGCACCAAAATTTAATTTCAATTGAGGGGAATGATGAAAGAGACTGCGAGCAGAGGTATGTTGAGGCCTTGAATTCTGTGGTTGAGATGAATAGACAGCAATTTGAAAACAATCATATAAGTATCAGTAGTAGCAACAACAATTACAATAGGAGTAATAGGAATAATGAGAATGTGAATAGTAGTAATAGTAGCAATAATAATTATGATAACAACAATTCACCATTAGTTGGGAATGGAAGTGAAGCTGGGATTGCACAGCATGTGTCTGTGGCTTTGCCTGTGTCTCTGATGAAACCCTTTTCTAAGGGTGGAGGATCGGCGACATCCTCGCCGCCACCTTTGTCGCCTTCTCATCACCATTCTCATCATCATCATAAGCTGATGTCTGCTGCTGATCAGTATTATCAAAAACAGACTCCTCATCAGCACAATCAGTATGTGCATAGCAGTAATTTAGTCCAGCATGACCTGTACTCTGATATACAAGGGCAAACCCATCAGTACTTGTCCTATTCGGAGGTGCAAGGGCATGAATATATGCCAATGGGACTAGCTGAATTCAACAGGCATAATCAATATGCAAATCATCATCATATGGCCTTGAACGAATCATTTCAGAACCTCCAGGGCCCTGAATTACTCCCCAAGGGACAGCCAGAGCACAGTGGTCATCATCATCATCATCACTACCAACGTCACGAGCATGTGCCTCAACGGCATGAAACTTATCGGGAAGTCACTACAGTGTCTGCAGTGGAAATTCCTTCAAAAGGGCAAATTGGCATTGATGGCCATCTTCTGCATTTGTCACATCGAGTTGATTCTTGTCCGGAAATCCCAGTGGCATCTGTAGTTGAGATTCCATTTAAAGGGCAGTCTGAGGTTCGCAGTTATCATCAGCATTTGCCCCATCCGCATGAAAACAAGCAGGACATTGGGGTTGAAGCTCCATTCCAATTACAACCCGATGTTGGATGTCATCAGCAGCATCTATCCCTCTTGCAATCTGATTCAGACAGCCATCTGAAACATGTTTTAACTAATACTGCACCCCAACTGCGGGAAACTGTTGGGATGCATGGGGTTGAATCTCCTTTGGAAGGACAGTCAAATATTGGCAGCGGGCTTCATTCTGGATTTGTGAATGGTAGAGATTACAAACAAATAATGGCAGACAAATATGTGGCACATGTTGAATCTCATAACAATCTGCACCCGTCAGAGCAGCATCATATTAACGTTAAATATGAGGTTGCTGTTAGTATGCTTGACCGTGATAGAATATATAATATTCCATCGCACCAGCATGATTTGCATAGTCCAACCTATTCTTGGCAGCATGAAATGCCTCTTGCATATCATCAGGCCGCTCAAAACATTTCTGATGAGATTTACCATGACCAAGAACATAAAGTTGACTGGTCAGATTCAGCACAACCAGGGACCTTTCTGCATCCTATTGGCAGGCATTCAGAGCAACTTCAACATTTACAGAATGATAATACATTGCACCAAGTTGCATTCAATAATTGTGATTATGTGTACAGAGATCACCATGACTTTGTCCACTCAAACTTGCTGCAGAAGAGTGCATTTCCGCGTTCTATGGTTGGGCAAGTAGAGAAACAACTTTTGCAGAATGATATTGAGATCGAGAGATCTTGGAATGCCTCATATTATACCCCAGGCCTACAACTTTCTCATGATTTTAGCGATATATCGCATTCATCAAATGTCTTGGATTTTCATTTGCCTTCTGCAGCCACTGTGCCTGAGGCAAATTCTAGCAATCACCATGACAGGTATTTGCAAAACCATCATAATTTGCAGGTTCCTTGGACTTTCGATGAATATGGAAGCCCAGTAGACTATGTTGGCAACCAACCAATGGGAAATTTAGCACCCTTGGATTCTCACCCAAGCTCCAACAGGTATATACCGGGTGAGAACCATGTAACTTGGCATTGCCAGCCTTATTTTTCAGAGAAAGATGCAAGATTTCCAGGGCAAAATCTGAGTCACCAGCAGAAAGCATTTGAAGGTAACTCTTCCTCTCAACAGCAGTATGCTGGAGTACAGGCAAGGCCAACCATATCTGAGGTTTGGGTCCCAAATCCATATTCGGAGCAATCACTGCCTTATTTAGGTCAAAATGGATTAGACAAGGATTTGAACAAGAGAATGGATCGAAGCATGTATTCTGCACAACAGCCTGATCAACTAGTCACTTTTCAGGGAGGGCAAGAAAAAGAGAAGGAAAGGGTTCTGCATCCCATGAATGATCAAGTAGAAATGCTGATGGATGGGAAGGCGAATGGTGTTTATGAACTGGAGGAAAGTATGCATGATAGCATCGAACAAAACCACCTCTGGGGTCATTATGCAAAGGGTTATAATGGTTTGCATCCAGATGATGCCTACAATATTACAGAAGTTGATGATTTCCACAAGCAGGTCATTTCTGACCAGTATGAAACTCAAATAGACAAAGCTGCAGATAATTCTGTACAGGATATAAGGACACATGACTTGGGAAATGTTTCACAGAACAAGCTAAGCTACACAGTTATTGGAAGTCATTTGAATGACAGGTTTGGAATTGATGTTCAGCCAAATAATGGGCAAGGGATTGGGTTTGACAATGTGGGAAAAGATGAGAGAGCAGATCCTGTCCTTGGTAAAACTAAAAGATATAATCAGGACATTGAAAGGATGGAGCATGTTTATATATCACATGGCATGAATGCTTCAGATGTAACAAATTTTCCAGATTGCAAGCCAAGTGATGTTACTGTAAAGAATTCAAATATTTCTGACAGCAGCAGTAATCATCTTACAGGATCTCATGTCACAAGTGAAATCGAGGAGCATAAGTTCCTTGCCATGGAGCCTGTTAAGAGGCAAACAAGTTTACAGAGTGAAATTGACATCACATGTGTGTCTAATGTTTTTGAAACATCAGGAGACAGCCAAATTCTTTCTAGCAGTGATTTTTCGCATGTTATAAATTCTATGGTTGCTTTTGTACATGATCAACCCTCCCTGTCAAGATCATCTGCGATTTTTCCGTCTGCATTGTCTTCTTCACCCCAAACAAGAATCGACTTAGTTTCTACCACTCCTCCAATATATGATCAAAGTCCTGCTAATAGCACCAATGTGGCTTTGCCAGAGAACTTGTTGTCAGAAACTGATGAAGGGAGAAAATCTAGCGAGTTGGATAAAAGTCCCATCTTGGAAAACATAAGAATGATGTCTATTACAGCACAGCTGGAAATGGAGCACAAGTTAAAAGACCCTGAATTAACCAAGCAAGACGAAGATGCAGATAACAAGATGAACGAGAATTGCATGAATAGTAAAAAGAATGCAGATTGTTTGGTTATGTCCAGACCCATGGATCTGTTGTCGCACAGACCAAGCATCCCACAATCAAATGTACCATCAGCATCTGAGATATTGGGTAAGCAGCATTCTGTTGGAAACAAAAAAGAAGCGATAACAGAAGTTGATTATAAGGAAGTAAAAGATGATGTTATATTTCCTACTTTGGATGTTGAAGAAAACATACCCCAACAAGAAGTTAATGAGGTACGGTAGGCATGAAATTTTTGCTTCCAAATTGAATACTTGTCATATTAAACTCCCAATGCCCTCGTCTTCTCTATTTACAATTGTTTTTAACAATATTAACTTAATTATTACAGAATTCAGATTCAGAAGATATGGCAAGGAAAGCTGCAGCAGAAGCTGAGGCACAAGCATTGGCTAAAGGTTTGCAGGTATGAACTTCAGTATACTCAGATTCATTTATGTATCAAGAAACATGCAATCTTGTCTTTAAGGTTGTTGTTTGTGTTTTAGGTACAGTAAATGCATACATGTGTGTTCTTAGCTCATGCTTGGAGTCCATTTCATTTTTTTATTCATCCAGTCCTTCACATTACATCTTTCAGATAATAAAAAATGCTGACTTGGAAGAAATGCGGGAGCTTGGGTCTGGCACATATGGAACAGTCTATCATGGAAAATGGAAGGGATCAGATGTTGCTATCAAGCGGATCAAAGCCAGCTGTTTTGAAGGAAGGCCATCAGAGCAAGAACGTCTGGTAGATGCCTTATTCTGCTTCTTCTATGATACATTTTAGCATTGTTGTTAAAAAACAGAGCTTTATTTGTTGTTGCAGATAGTATAAATTTTGATTTAATTAATGGAAGAAGCATGCCATTTGCATGACTCTTATTAAAGATGAGATTGTATGAACTCAAACAGTTACAGAAATCAAAGAGCATTTTCTAAAGATTTCTGAGGAGTCATAGACCTCCACATAGATTTCGGAAGATGATTATAACAAGTCTTTATTAATAGAGAGTTGTCAGTTGTAATATGAAGAACACTATGAATAAAATTCTTGACCTTCAGTTAAATTTCTTTATTAAGTCATTTTTTCATAATATGGTAAGTTGACTCTGAGAAATATATTTATTCATAGTGACATTTATCGCTTTTTATAATCCTGAATTCATTTTCTATACTACAACCAATATTTACCATGCATAATTCAAGGTTTTTTGATGATGATCTGAAAGAGTTGATAACAAGGGATTTGTCCAAGTTTGGATGAGGTAAAATGGGCTAGCATTGGCAATGTCACCATGGGTTGTCAGAAACATTTGTATGGAAATACCGCAACTACTTTGGAACACACTTTAATGTTGGTTCTGTAGTTAATCAATTCCCTATAAACCAGTGTCTATCTTGTGACGTTGCTTGTTTTATTTAGTGGAGGTTGTTTAATGCTGAAGTTCCTTTCCCATAATTTAGTCAAAACCACTACACAATATTGTGTGCAAAAGAAGAATGACAGCAAAAGCTTTCGTTCTTTGATTACTCAAGTTACTTGATTGATTAGCAGATTATCAGTTATTATTGGGAAACTACTACATAAATTTGTTAACAAGGATGATTATTCTATCCATGCATTTGAAACAAGCTTATAGTCAGACTTTTTTTGTCATGATTCATGAACACATTTTGGACAGTTTTGTCATGATTATAATGTTTTGAGTTGGCTTTGTTGTTTACAACGACCTAATATTTTTTGAGACAAATTTCCTAATATTTTTTGAGACAAATTACTGTCATATTTTAGCTGCGATATAACTTTTTCCCCATATTTGTATTGTTTCATACTCAGATAGTAGACTTCTGGAAAGAGGCTTCTATTCTAGGTCAACTCCACCATCCCAATGTTATATCATTCTATGGCGTTGTTCGAGATGGACCTGGTGCTACCCTAGCAACTGTTACAGAATATATGGTGAATGGGTCCCTGAAACAAGTCTTACGCAAGAAGGACAGGTAAGCCTTTTAGAGAGAATGTAATAATTGAGAACTAAGAAGCACTTGGCATTGACATTGATCGAGATGAAAATTTAAAGTGGATAGTTATAATGTTGTGGTTTCTTTGGCTTATATACTTTGCGATGGCTTGTGAGTATGCTTAGAAAACAGTAAAATATTGCAGAACCATTGATCGACGCAAAAGGTTGATTTTAGCAATGGATGCTGCATTTGGCATGGAATATTTGCATGAAAAAAACATAGTCCACTTTGATCTGAAGTGTGAGAATCTTCTGGTTAATATGAGAGACCCACATCGACCAGTTTGTAAGGTATATTGCATTCCATGGAATGCTTATAAATTTAATTTTCTTTCCAGATAAAGATATTTTTCAGCATGGCTAAAATATAATTTATAGGCATTTAAAAATATTATACAGGCGTAAGCTATTGAACATTCCTATGTCTTATATATGCTGTTTCATCATCACTGGTGCAGCAAAAAGTGCCGATCAGAAATGCTAACTCTAATCAGTGCTTTAAAGTTTATTTCTCATTGTGCATAATTGGTTTTCAGATTGGTGATATGGGCTTGTCAAAGGTAAAGCACCAAACTTTAGTTTCTGGTGGTGTCAGAGGAACATTGCCATGGATGGCACCTGAACTTCTTAGTGGACGAAGTGGTGTAAGTGATAAAGTAAGCCACTCTTGAAACATTCATGGAATTCTTTATTCGCTTATAGCTACTTAATGTTTAGCATGTTAGATCCTTTTTTTCTTCTCATATGTTTGTGCATCTGACTTTTCTACAGATTGATGTTTATTCTTTTGGAATAGTCATGTGGGAACTTCTTACTGGAGATGAGCCTTATGCAAACATGCATTGTGGGTCAATTATAGGTGTGTTTGACTGCCAATGAGTTTCTGAAATGTACTGATTCAAATGTCTCAATATGCAATTTTAGTGTTTAAGTGGTTGATGTTTTCAAACAACAAAACTTATAGCCTTGTTTAATTTCAATTTATTGATGCCTGTAAGTCCTAGCCTGTTGTCCATGGCGGGCAATATATGTTTACTATTTTGAATATATTCCTCTTCACCACTTAGAGATATATTTTACTTTTTATTTTCCTCCGCTATTGGCACCATCATTGGATTCTAATATGTTTTTTTAAGTAGCAACCTGACGACCTCAATGTTGAAGATCTGTTTTTCTTGTACTGATAATATAAACCTTGTCTTTTTACTTTTTGCCAAACTATTGCAGGTACATTTCAGGCATATCTGTTTTGTCGTTATTGCCAAACTGTTGCCCACATGATCAGAATGATCAGAAGCAAATAATAAAAACTTCATTATATTATGAGAAATTGGATGTCTTTCAGTGTCATGATTGAGAATCAGTGGGATTTCAAATAGATTGTTCTTCTCTACCGTGAAATTAAACACACAATATAACACGGTTCTTGACACATGCATTTTGAATGACTCATTTCTGGAAACAAAAAAAATCTAATTTGAAGATGGATACATTTAAAGAGTCTCCTGTACTATGAAAAGCTTTACACAAATGGAAAACATATTTACACAATTCAACAACAATGGCCTCATGAATAGAACACTTATCTTTTAAGTTTTATGTATGAGAACTCCAGAATTTGGGAAACTGCTTTGCCTCCAAACCATTGCCATTTTTACTCCTTTTGTGAGAGCTATTGGCCAGGGCTCAGAATTCAGGGAACTTATTTCCCTCCAAATGAATGCCCTTTTTACTCCATGTATTGGAGCTATTGGCCAGAATCTGGGAAACTGCTTTGCCTCCAAACTATTGCCATTTTTACTCCTTTTGTGAGAGCTATTGGCCAGGGCTCAGAATTCAGGAAACTTATTTGCCTCCAAATGAATGCCCTTTTTACTCCATGTATTGGAGCTATTGGCCAGAATCTGGGAAACTGCTTTGCCTCCAAACTATTGCCACTTTACTCCATGTATGCCACCCTCAAGGTGGACAATGGAAATAATTTTGACAGAGTTCCAATACTCAGAATACCAATAATCTAATTCTCTCTCTCTCTCTCTCTCTCTCTCGAGCTTTGGAGCTACTGGAAACTACCAAAAATGGCTATCTTACAATAATTATATTCAAGAGTTTCCCGCAAAGGAGTGGTTCTGCTGCAAGCCTGCAGCAGTAAACCTTAATAGTACCAATCAGAAATGGGAAAGTATAAATATATTTTTGTGTGTTGAACTAACCAGATCAAGGTAAGTAGAAATACTGTCCCTGATATAGTGCATTTTTTTGTCTTTTCATACCATCATTCAGATATTGCCTCTTCACTCAATTATTTGGTAGTGGTGATATTAATGGTTTTTTCTTTATCACTAGATTGATCATTATACTTTCCAATGTAATGGAGGTTATACCCTGTCACAGCTAAACCTTTTTAGAAAATTGTATCTCCTTGTAATGACTCCGCTTAAAATTCTGGTTATGGTTTTAACTTTTAGTTTTCTTCATAGGAGCAAAAATTGTTTGGGGAAAAAGTTGGCCAAACGAAAGTATAAATTTTTTTTGGCAAAAATGTGCAAAAAATAGGATTAAAAAAAAATATTCTAATTATATAACTACCAAATATATAATATTATCAGAATATTATAATACAATATATTAATATTAGTATATTATAATTATTATATTGTTTTAAATTATTATATTAATATTATATTATAATTTAATATAATAAAATATTAATATACACTATTATCTTTATATTATAATTATGTTATATTCTAGATATAATTGTACTATAATATTTTTTAGTATAATAGTTATATTATTTTAGACAGGCCGATTAATAATAGTTTTAAAATAATATTAATCTGAGATATAAGGATCAAGGACTATACAGTTCGAAACTGCCCGATTTTATTCAATAATAAAAAAATAAATTTAAAAAACATAGGGTCCTCTCACAGGGCCATAGAAAACGATTTCTGTTCCGTTGAATTGATTTTTTTTTTGTAAGTTGGACAAATTGAATTTTTTAAATTGTAAGTGAAAAAGTCTTATAAAAAATCATCGGAAATGGCAATTGAAAATTGAAGAAAGAAAAATGCCTTACAAAATCGTCAGAAACCGCAGTGGAAAATCGCGTTAAATTATTCTGCAGGAAATCACGGCTAGAAACACTCAGAAATTGCGTTTTAAGCTTAAAAAACGCAGCGGAAACTAGAGGAAATAGGTGAAAATCAATAGTTTGAAAAAATCGCGATTTTTACAAGGGAAAAATCGGAAATTTTGCCGATTTGCCATTTTAGCGATTTTTGTAGTGCATCTTTTCTCCCAAATTAGACCTAAATTTCTAGGAAGATTTTAAAGTATAGCTTGCATTGAAAATTTTGGCTACATTTAAGTTATGTTTTATAATCTTTGTTCCTGAAGGAGTTATTGATTTACAAAAAATAGGCAATTTTGGGAACTTATGAGAAACCAAAGGTGAGTGAATACATTATGATTATTAAAAGATAGGTGCTATAATCTGTGTTACCCCAAGTTTTGGGGATAAGAACGGGATGGAAAAAGGACGGCTTTATTAAAAATAGTGAAAATTTAAAAGAAATAGGGAATTTCTAAACATTCATATGATAACATTGATAAAGTATGCATATATACATTATAGAACCTTAATACTTAACGTTTGTGTTAAATTGAGAATTCACATAAGAGTCAAAGTGAAACAAATTAGCAAATGTCAAAACTTAATTCAAATTGCTTTCATAATACATTATCAAAATGCATGATATTAAAAAATATCCTAATAGTTACAGCAAAATGCCGAAAGGATACTAGTTTCACTTTCAATCACATAATGGAAATGCAAAAAAGAAATCACATTGCTGCCTCTAATCTGCATCCCTCAGCACTGCATCAAAATTGGAGTCCTCCTATGAGTGACTGCCACTGTGAGGGTCTGCCTCATCCAATGGAATCCCAACCAATCCCTCTAGTGTCTCGTACTTGTCAATTTGGATGACTTCTTTGGGATCAAAATGCCATCCTAAAGCTGGAGTTTGATGATCTTGAAGTCGAAGATTACCATGCACAACCACTAGCCTCTCCACTCATCTAGAGGTAAGTCTATTCCTCTTGATGAAGTGGATAAAGTCATATGCGGTCTGATAACTCTATATAGTAGAGGAACTAATAACCTATGAAAGGAGACAAATGGCAAGCATCTTCAACTGTGGTGTATACTTCCCGTGCTATGTCCACCCAATAGGGCTAGTTTGAGCTAATATAGCTCTATCTATTGTGACCTCTAGTTTACTGAATGTTGGACCACAGAGATTTGTGAAGGCAAGCCATTGTGTGCAAAGTATTGAAGACTCCTCATCTGAATACATCTTTTGAAAGGCCTTCATTTATCTTTCCACTTTATCATTACACAGAGGCAGCCTTCTAGCCTTTGGTGCATACCATTTGATATTTAGAGCAAAGGCTGCCATATGAAACAGGGTGTTCATTGTGTTCCACCACCAATATCATAATGGACTTAATATGTTGCTTATATAATTGCAAAGTAGGATTCTTAGCCAAAATTGTTTGTTTTATCTTTCCAAATATGCTTCGGAATATTTTATATCTCTCTCCATGAGTAGGAGAGTCCATATTAGCATATCTAATGAAATGTACAAGAGGTGAGATGAAAGAGCAAAGATATCTACAAAATGCAAACAAAAAGTTAAAGAGAATTAATTGTTAAGTTAATTGACATGTTAGAAACTTAGAAAGTTTAAACATTGAACAATAAAATTAAAATATTCAAAGCAGAAATTTAATATGAAAATCAGCAATTTAATTTTTAATAATTAATAAATTCAGCAATGCCTTACCCCACAATGGACTACAAATCGTTGTCAAGGATCTTTTGTTCAATGGTTTTTCCTTCAATAGAGCTTGAATTTGGGCTTCTAGTGCACTTTGAATTCAACATCATCAATTCTAGCTCATGCACCTCAAGCATCCTCCAACAAAATTAACTGGCGTATCTTGTCTCAACAGGTTTGAGGAGCTCCTCAATGTCTTTGGCTTTTGTCACCACTTGCTTCACCAATTTATTTTCCTTGTCTTTCAATGCATTGTTCAATGCATGTACACTACATGGAGTCCAAAAGATGTGCACCCTCCACCATCATATTTGTTAATGTTTATGGTAGCTTCGAAAGATATCATTCATACCTGTGATGAAAAGGTATGGGATGACTTGGCTTCATGACTCCTTCGTATCTGAGGTGGCTCATTTTACGTATTGTGTGGATATGCTGGCTCCTTAATGGTCAGCGGTTAATAGTAATGAAACGGTGGTCTCTTCGTATTCAGTGGTGATTCTTTTTATTAATGTTCAACTTAAATGGCTCATATTAAAAGTCTTAAGAAAAAGGACATTTTAGAGCGGTTGATGGAATGCGAAAAGACATGCCTGTAACTGCCGTCGAGCAGTTGGACGGTGACTTCTTGTCTACCTTCAGTTATGACTCTTTGGTGCCGTGTGAAGCATATTCAGATTGGGTTTCTTTTGTGGAGATATGTGACACTATTTTAAGTGCGAAGGAAGTTGTTATTGAGTTGCTCCCTGTTTTACGATATCTGTCTTATGTGTGTATGATCTGTGAAAGATCATTTTGTAGTCTGTAAGATGCGCATGGTGTTTAGTTAATTTGTAGATGCTAAGCAAGCTACACTTGTACTGTTTTCAACTTCTGCTATTGTTTGTTATGAGATAACAATCTCAGAATTATTTTGATCATCTGTATTAGCTTGAGAGCTTTGTATGCGGTGTGGCTGGGTTTTTCCCTCGAGTAGGAGGGTTTTCCCAGGGTAAATATATGTCCTAGTGTTTTTGATTAATCAACAGTTTATTTATGCTATTCTGGTTCTCGAAAACTTAACATGGTATCAGAGCGGGTCTAAGGAAACGATCAGAACCAGAATAGGACATTTGGATTCTAGAAGGATCATGATGTCTAATGGATACACTATTCAGTGATTCACTGCGGGTGTTTCAATCTCAGCTATTGAGGCTTCTCATGCAATCTTCTATGCTGGGGTTCAAATTTGCATTCTCTGCCTGCACTATAACTATGTGATGGTGAAAGATCTATTGATGTATTGCGAGGAAGATTAAACTATGAAGAGATAAGTTTTATGATTGTATCTTTGATAATGAGTTCATGAATTTTATATATTTAATTCATGCAATAACATTGAGAGTAGTGAATCATGTATGCTTCTAGCATTAGTCTGTTTGATTCTATTACTAATCTCTCTAAAATGCTTCCAAGATGGATCAAGGAGCACAAAATGATGAGAGATTGCAGCCTGAGCTGAGTTGGTGGCTCTTGAAGAAGAAGTACCTATTCAAATTATCTTGTGATGAGTTTATTCTAAGAGGGGGATATGAGATTCAGAGGAAGCTTGTGTGGCAGAGGAAGAGTGCCAAGACCTTTTGCAGAGGATCAACAAGCTCGTGTAGTAGTGTGACTGCTATAGCTCATTATTGGACAATATTGGAGTCAATTTCTTGGTATTGTGATTATCAAAGCTTGAGTATGCTGTCCTTGTTAAGAGGGAGTCTTGGCTGAGAGGGAGTCTCAGTATTCAGATCCATTTTGTTATGATAATCATTGCAGTATGCTGCCCCGACTGAGAGGGAGTTTGTTTTTAGAGGGAGTCTGTCTAATCATCACAAGCAACCTTGGTCGAGGAGGTCAGAAGGTTGATATCAGATTTAGAGGGATTCTGGTTTGAGAAGCCAGAAGGTTGATATTTATCTCAGAGAGCCTTATCATCATGAAGACTTGTTAATGAGTTCTTCTCCATGAGGGAGAAGTTCGAGGTGCAATCCCTTGTTAATGAGTTCTTCTGTGTGAGAGAAGTTCGAGGTGCAATCCCTTGATAATGAGTTCTTTTGTGTGAGAGAAGTTCAAGGTGCAATCCCTTGATAATGAGTTCTTCTCTGTGAGATAAGTTCGAGGTGAAATCCCTTGTACCACCCTCTGTGAGTAGGCATGGTGGAACCACCCTCTGCGAGTAGACAAGGTGGTAATGCATTCTTCTCTGGGAGAAGTTTGAGGTGAAATCCCTTGTTCCACCGTCTGGGAGTAGCTATGGTGGATCCACCCTTTGGGAGTAGCCATGGTGGATCCACCCTTTGGGAGTAGCCATGGTGGAAGTCACGTGTGTGACTCCATGACTTTACTTGCCGTTTCTTTATTTCGTCCTCTAGGAGTAGCTATGGTGAATATTGTTATGCTGAGATAACAATGTTTTATATTATAAAATTTGTGATGAGATTTTTTATTGACATTTTGTGCTGCAGCTCCTAATGCTTGTCATGCTATGACATATGAGTGATCTCTCTCTTGCTAAGAGGGAGTGTTAATGTTTATGGTAGCTTCGAAAGATATCATTCATACCTGTGATGAAAAGGTATGGGATGACTTGGCTTCATGACTCCTTCGTATCTGAGGTGGCTCATTTTATGTATCGCGTGGATACGTTGGCTCCTTAATGGTCAGCGGTTAATAGTAATGAAATGGTGGTCTCTTTGTCTTCAGCGGTGATTCTTTTTATTAATGTTCAACTTATAAGGCTCATATTAAAAGTCTTAAGAAAAGGGAAATTTTAGAGCGGTTGGTGGAATGCGAAAAGACATGCTTGTAACTGCTGTCGAGCAGTTGGACGGTGACTTCTTGTCTACCTTCAGTTATGACTCTTTGGTGCCGTGTGAAGCATATTTAGATTGGCTTTCTTTTCTTGAGATATGTGACACTATTTTAAGTGTAAGGAAGCTGTTATTGAGTTGCTCCCTGTTTTACGATATCTGTCTTCTGTGTGTATGATCTGTGAAAGATCATTTTGTAGTCTGTAAGATGCGCATGGTGTTTAGTTAATTTGTAGATGCTAAGCAAGCTACACTTGTACTGTTTTCAACTTCTGCTATTGATTGTTATGAGATAAGATAACAATCTCAGAATTATTTTGATCATCTGTATTAGCTTGAGAGCTTCGTATTCGTTTTTTGAATATTCAATAAAGAGAATCTTTTGCGGTGTGGCTGGGTTTTTCCCTCGAGGAGGGTTTTATCAGGGTAAATACATGTCGTAGTGTTTCTGATTAATCAGCAGTTTGTTTATGCTATTCTGGTTCTGGAAAACTTAACAATATTAGCCAATTTGTACACAGGTGTTGAATTAGTGAGCTCCTATAAAACATTTGAGGTCCCAACCTCCTCTATGGCCTCAAAGTGGTAGATTGGAAGTTTGTATCTTTATGCTTCCTTGAACAATTGATGACTCATAGTAAATAAGAGCTAGTGGGGCATGTGACTATGATATTGATGAATGGTCGATGTCTGATATTGGTTCAACTATCCATTACAATAAAACCTGTCCTGATCAAAGTTTGCCTCATATCCTCCATTAGCAAATTTACCTTAGAATACTCTGTGTAGGAGGGTAGTGCTGTCATGCACCTGCCAAAGTAGGAGATCAAAGCCTTATTCCAGAATTAGACCGGAGCTTTTTTTTTTCAGTTAAATTCAGGTTATTAAAAACAAAACAAAATAGCAGCAATTCAGTTAAGCAAATCGATCAAGAATAGATGACATTAACAACAATTACCCAAACAAAGGAATAATATTATAATAATAGAGGGCTGGCTAAACCCAGGGAAATAAATAGTTATTGGGAAGAGTAGACCGACCCTACCCTGCTTTGGCACCCATTTTGTAAAATCCCCTTTGTAAAATACAAAATAAATTTAACTTAAATGATGGTCCGACTCCATTATGATATTTATATAGTTGTCTCTTTTGGTGAAGGGACATGAAGGGTATAAAATTATAAATAGATGCTAAAGTGGGAGGTTTGAAGGGGATAAAAGAGGAAAGGAATATATTCAGACTTAGAGCAGAGCAGCAACATCAGAACAGCAAGGAAGATCAAGACATAGATAAAGGATTAATCAGATATTAAGAAGAATAGATTGATCAATCAGCAACACATATAAGAGAAGATCGCCCTAGCATATATATAAGCAATCAGATCAGTAAATCATTGTTTATTGCAGGCTGTAGCATTACCGCTTGATTGTGTATTCAAAAATATGTATGTGTTATGATTGTAACGATTGTTTGATATATGGGCTATAATAAATGTGTAATGACGTATTTGATGAATATTCCTTAATAAATTGATATTGGCAATTATGTAGAATCATGACTAGATTTCCAATCTGTCTGTCAATTTGCTGCAATCAACCATGAGGTTGTGATGTCCCCTTTCTGAAATAATAATTAATAAGAAATAATAATAATAAAATTAAAATATAAAAATAAATTATAATATAATATAATTGCAAGACAACTAAGTATCTCAATTTTGTGAAGTTTCTCAAGAGACAAAATTGCAAAATGAATTGATAGTCAAGAGTATTGATTATGTACAAAGACCAAACGGTAAGGCTATTAAGGAGAATAGTTCATTATAAACATGATATCAAGGAAGTTGTTTACAGATGAGAGCCATCGATACATCTTAATTGACTTAATAGCCATACCACTTCCATCATCATGTGTATTCTTTAGACAACCATGATATCATTGATAGTAATTCTGCCGTCGAATTATAATGACAAGTCTCCTATATATTTCTGGAGGATATTAGCAGCAATTAAAACTATGTATATCACTGTGATTTTCATTCCAAAGAGCGATGGTTTGGACAACCCGTGGAAGTATCAATATATAATATCGATCACCTTCATTTACAACGACTAAGACAAAGTAACATCATCGATGATACAGTGACAGTGTCAAAGTAAGTCATCAATATATATGTAACTAGCCACCACTCAAATGTCTATGTCTACAAATCAACAATTAATAATAGTGATTGCTACGATGACAACAATTAAGAAATAAGGAACAGCAATTCTATCATCCCAGCCTGATTAATAGGAAAGTCAACAGTCAGCGATAGTAATACAGGCTCTTGGATAACAGCGATTATGATTATCACAGGAAATGGACAGCGATTAATATTAATTGGAGGATACAATCAATGGAGCATCAAGTTATGAAGAGAAACGATATTAAAAGAGAAACTAATCTTAAGGAAGGGGCACAATAATAATCTAGTATAGATTAAGAACTACAACAATTAGAATTGTTAGTAAATGGTGTGATCAACCAAAGGGCACGAGACTTGTCTTCTTTAATGCAACTCCTCATTCAAGGAAAAACTGTATAAGAAGGCATTCAATTGGTCAATAGACTCAATAGATGAAGAACTACAACAATTAGAATTGTTAGTAAATGGTGTGATCAACCAAAGGGCATGAGACGTGTCTTCTTTAATGCAACTCCTCATTCAAGGGAAAACTGTATAAGAAGGCATTCAATTGGTCAATAAAATCATGAAAGGAAAATATAGAGCAAGGCAATTATAAATAATTGCAGAATATAGCTCAGACCTGCGATCTGGGTATGCTCTCTAAATCAATACTGATCTACAGCATATTATATCTGAATGTTATTATTAAGAATAAGGGGCCAATACATGGTCCACACACACACACAGACAAACATACATACATATGTATATTTTATTTTTATATATATAATCCATTTGAAGTTAGTACACTCCTAGCCTATTCCTTAATCACTCGCTATTGTCCTTTAAGAGCATAGACTGGTTTTGTTAGGGAGAGGAGTAAATCCTCACAAGGTAGGTGAATCCCAAGATGGGATATGTACAGGGTCTTGAAGCCTTGAGGGAGCCTACTTGTAGATTGGTTTCCAAGCACCCTATGACAAGTAAATCCCCATCCTCCTTAGGGTTGATGATTAGGAGAGAAGTAAGGAATTGGGGCTTAAGTATGTTAACTGGCAAAATGTGTTATGAATCGTTAATTGTTCCTTAATTTAATCTGATTTAAATACATAGTGATGTATGTTTATAATTGGAAATTGGCAGCCTCTTATTAGGGAACATTACAAAGACTAAGTAAATTGCCATTTCCAAGTGCAATCCAAACCCTAGTTGGGAATTTTAGGGTAAATCAAGCAAGTCCCAATAGGGGACATTATAGAGGCTAGGAAAGGAGTACAAGGAGGGAGAAACTATTACAAGGTCCTCTTTTAAGCATGCCGCCTCATGGTGGTGATGGATAGTCCCATGAGGCCAAGAAGGTGCAAGGAGTGCCCCACCCTCGGGATTAGAAGGCAAGGACGCTTCAGACACCCTATTATGACTTCACCACTAACCTCAACAATGGTTGATTATCATAATGGATTCAATGGGATCCCAATCATAGACGTTGAATAAGGTGGCATGAGTAGGGAGAGGAGATACAAGTGTCCTCACTAGGTACACCACCTCATGAAGGATGGATGGCGAAAGGCCACATGAGGCCAAGAGGGATGGTATGTTTGCTCTTGGCCCTACGGTAGAGGGTCGTTTCGGGCACCCTATTGTGTTCCCTCATCTGGGCCATTATGATTGAACCTAAATAATAATTGATATATATTACATGATTAAGATGATTGTGAATATATGTTTTCTAACCCTACTAGTAATAATTCATATTATGTAATGTTTTTTTTCCTATGATTGTAGGATCTCAACAAGGTTCTATCTTGCTTTACATTCTTTGGGTAAAATTATATCTCTAACTAGATTATGCTCCTTGTCAATTGAATATGTGATTCTATGGCCAAAAAATAGGGCATTCACAAAAGGGAAGATTACAAGCACATAGCTTATGATCTTTAGGGGATTACAAATGAGGGACCAATGGAGGCTACATCATTGATAATTTGTTTGAAATAAGAGGAATGAGCCACATGAAATGGGATGGCATGGGCATATCACAATTTGGCAATGGAAGACTTTGTTGCATCCCAAGTTTGCACATTCAACATATTTGCAATTGTCCTTGGCCTCTCAACTCCACTGATCTTTTTCTTTCCTTTTGTGGAAATTTGACTACTTCCGCTACCAACCATGGATGGGATAGGCATATATGATTGTCCACTTATTAAAAGAATGTGCCAGCATTATCACACCTTGAGACCTCATTTCCACATCCATGTGCAGTCTATGAGCCTCTCTACCTTCTAATTCTTTTTTATGTTTGGACAAAATTTAACTCCGACATATAACGCTCAAAAAATGAGACCATACACTTGTGTAGATCCCTCTAAATTCCATCTTGCAAATGTGACAAAATCATCCTACTCCCTCTTGTACTTTTTCCTTCTGTATCTAGGTTGACACAAGTTGGAAAAGAGGTTTTTTTCTCTTGTTAAAAGAGCCCTTTGCATAAGGTTTCAAGACTTCTTAAGGGCACTCAAATGGATTTGATGGCTGTCCACCTCCACCCTGAACGCTTCCACACTCAACTGAGGCTGAAACTCTTGCATTTGTTTGAGTTTATTACACTTTATTGCCAGGACTACCATTCTCACTGCTGCTCATGTTGGTTTTCTGTGATTTAATGCAACTTTAAATTGAAAAATGGAAAAAAACAACATTTTTTGCTATAAGTTTTGAAAAAATTGAAAAAAACTAAAATAAAAGGATAGAATGACTTACCTCTTTGAAGAAATTGCAGTCCCACTACCAATGATGCCCTAGATTCAACCTCTTTTGCAGCTGCTCCTTCAGCCCTGCTAAAAAAAATGATGTTCCTTCAAACCCTCCTGCAACTTTTTTCACAAACAAAACATGCAATTGAAATGAAATAAGGCTCTTTTTTCATCTAGAGTGAGCTGGGGTGTGGGGACCCACAAAAAAATGAATATTAAATGTTTATTATTTTCTTAAAATTTTTTTTATTAGAAAATTGTTACTTTTTGCAAGGGACAGCTGGCTGTCCCTGAGACGTCCGGGGACGTATGCAGACTTCCTTCTTGTCTCCGTGTTTCAGGAACATGTCCGCTGGTTTGGGCAATTTTGGGGACATCTTTTAAGCATCTCTCCATACCTGGGACTTCCTGGAAATGTGGACTCCCCTAAAAACCCCAGGGATGCATCCAAGGGTTTCTGTGGCTATAATTCATATTTAGAAAATATTATGCATGGGTTATACATGAACTAGTTCAAAATTTTCTGTCCGTGTCAAATGGGAGGGTAAAACACTTTTGGAGTGCTAAGTGAAATTTTGTCACAGTTTTTATTTTTTAAAGGTTCCAATTGACAGCTTTTTCCTGGCACAAATGGATCCTTTTGATTTTTAACGTTTCATATTTGGGATAAATATGGAGAAGAATAGTGGATATTTACTATTTCATAGTTAGGGGATGTGCAAGCTAGGAAAGAAATTAGAAAAACGATTTTGTTCTTGCTGAATCTGACATTGGTTACATCGGATTACTTTCTGAGTAAGTGCTTCTGGATGAAACTGTGTGTTTTGTTACCTCAGAGTAGCAAAAAACCTCCAAATTGAAAAAATCCCATGTTTTTTGTTTTTTTGCCCACCCCTATAAAACCCTTGCCGTTCAGAAGAAAGCAGGTTGCTATGATCTACACTATTTTTTAACTGAACCTAAATTGAAAACTCTATGTGATTTTCTACTTGCTTTGTGACTTTTATTAGAAAAGGATTTGTGTTGATGTTTTTTTCTTCGTTTTTCATCCCAAATCATTTTTTCTTCATTGTAAATTACAGTAATAAGTTTTTGTTATAAAATCAGTAAATGAGTAATTGAGGAAAGAATACAAGTTTCCCATCACTGCTCATCCAACTTTGATTTTAAGACAAGAATTAAGTATCTAGGAATGATACCACAGAAGTTTATTCTCAATCTCAATTTTAGAACCTGTGAGGAGCAAATTTCAATGATGGCTCTCCATATAGGAATAAATGTTTTAAGTTGTGAATGCCACATACACACATGCACAGACTTTGATTGCCTTTTCTGATTTCCAAAGGATTATCCCCTTTTATATTTTTTATAATGTGTTGTAATTTACCATAGTTTTAATCCATTATTAAGTATTTCAGATATAATGTCTTTATGACTTTGTGATGTCTTATCATTATTTAAACAATTGCAGGGGGTATTATGAAAAATACCTTACGGCCACCAGTTCCAGACTGGTGTGAACCTGCTTGGAGATCATTGATGGAAAGGTGTTGGTCAGCAAATCCAGGAGAAAGACCGCCCTTCTCAGATATTTCCAGAGAGCTCCGGGCAGTTGCTGCGTCGATGAATTTAAAATGAGCAAGCCAGCTTTGTTACCATGTCTTAATGTCAGTTTCATTAGTCACATTGATCTTAATGTGCACAATCTTTTGGGAAAGTTAGTAATCCAAGCTCACAGATGGCAAAGATTTATATATTGATTGAAAGAAACACAGCAGCCTGCCATGGAAAACATTTTTGCCTCTATAATATGCTCGTAGCTTTGAGAACCTTTCAAACATATTGAAGCTGTATATACATATTGATTGTTCTGGGCTGCTTCTATATCTGTGCAATATGGTACCATTACAATATGAATATATTGCTCAGCTCTAGTTGGTGAGCGGTGGGAAAATACATAAATGCCAACAGCTTGCTGATTGCATCTCTAGCCATCATTATCTACAAATTCCCGATGCCATTATGCTTGATAGCTGTGGTATAAACTAAGGCCAAGTCCTTAGTCATACATTTATGGTGTGATTATCTGGTATAATATGCGAACTCATATGTTGGCTATAATGGATGGTGGCAGATTGAAAGAAGCAGTAATTCAGGGTGATAAAACAGCACCAACAAAATTAATTGCATGTCATATGGAGATTTAGAATCCCTACCTGAATCTTTGTATTTTTGGTCTCTATTGAGGCATACTTATGTATATCTTAAGTATGAGTTGTAAAAGGCATTTGACACCCTATGTATTATATTCATAGTAATGAAAATAAAAATATGTGTAGTAGTATGCGAAGTGAATCTATCTGCAGACTGTACCGACAGACTTGAGATGTCCCGTCTGAGCATGCTTTGCTTTCAGAAGTGGGAAATGCATCATCAATCATGTTTAGCATCCTTTTAAATATTTGACATAAATAAGTATTGCATGGTTTTATAGTGCATGAATTCCATGTAGATGAATAAAAGAAATAAGGTAGAAGGCATTGAAGAGCTGTCCCAGGTTTATTGCAGTTTTATTACTTCTGTAACTCTGTATAATTATAAACTTATACAAAATTTAGTTAAATTGCATTTATGTGTTCATTAGAAAGTATACCATTCTCTCCACTCTTTCTCTTCGTGAACATTGCACTGACCATTGCAGCCTTATTTCTAGCATTTAATATATTTGCAGAAATATATAGAGAACATGGCATTTGCATAGAATGGAGCAATTGTAACATTGGCATGCATGTGGGGTTCTTGCTTTAACAATTCAGGTAAAGGTTGTCATTTGCAAATAATTATTGTGGGATGGGGTTCTATATTACCTTTATCAGAAACAAGACGGTAAAAAGAATGACTTGCAGTGTTGTAGGTTTGGAATAGTTATCTAGTTGGGAATGCATCTTCCTAGATTTATATTCATTATTCTTTTGCCTTGTTATTTTTCATTCCCTGGAAATATCCTTGGTGATTCCTGCTGTCCTAGATTGTGCTGCAGTTGTTCTCCATTTTTGGTATGGCAAGTTGTTGATTCAGAAGATGCTCGTTGAAATTTTTGGAGCACAAGCTGCTTTATCAGAAAGACATGCATGTAAGAAGCTTTATAATTTTCTGGACTGTTATTTATTTATATTATAAAATATTGTGTTCTTAAGCTCATTCCTTTTAGGGGGTTGTTTTTGCTTAAAAGATAGAAAGTTGGTAATGCCAATTATTCAGCCAATGGCTCCTAAATTTGTTTTTAATTTCTCTCCAAAATTGTTGAATAAACAAATAGCACACGAGAAATAAATTTTGACAGGCATCCTGAACTATTCCTTACAGATCATTGGAGCAAGTTACCCTGACAAACATGTAAGATTCAGAACAAGCTAACTTTTTCAGCAAAGCAGTTTGGGAGCCCTATTATTTTGGATTTACCTGATTAAAGCAACCGGGAAGAGATATCTAACAAGGCTTTAGTTGAGAAATGACAAAAAATGTAAGAAGTCCTGCCTTATAGATTGATTGAGGACTTCACCACCAGGAGGGAACCTACTACAGCTAAATGGTAGAGCGCTGCCCAGAAGAATTTTGGAATATTCTCCAAGGGAAAGCTGCTTCAGAAGGAAGCTGGAATGGAGTGTAGCCTTCTTAATGTGGGGGGATATAAAGTAAATGGTCTTTTGAAACTTGAAAGGATCCTAATGTATTTGGATATTCTACTTGTTAGGGATATGATTGATATAAAAAATGAATATAGTACAAAGTTTTATGGAATTATTTTGCAAGAATGTTCTATGGAATTATATTATTCTGAGGTAGAATAAGATATTCTCAAGTGGTTGTGGATAATCATGAAAATTGTTCTTTATTTATGAATCACTAGTTTTTAATCATAATTGGGAATTAAAAAGAACCGCCAATATTAATTGATATCTTTGAGAGCCGAAAAATCAGATTTTGTAGATTTTGTTAATCTAAATCCTTGTAACTGGATTTCTAGTACTGATATACATTTTAAACTCATATATAATACCGCCTTGCACACTCTTCCATTAATTCTCCTGTCCCTGAAGACTGACATTATACTTTGCCTAGTCGATCGAGGAAAATCAAGAGTTATTGACTGCATCAAATCCCTCACCCGGTAGTTAAGTCCACAGACTGGAGAAGTTCACATGCTTTAGAGAATCCAGCTCTCTTATCCTGTGTGTTATGTACAATTCAGTATAGAACATGAGATCATGGGGCTTGATGGATCATTTGTCTATTCTCAATGTAAATTTAAATCCAACGAACCAAACGGTAGCAATGAGTTGAGCAGTGATCCAGTTGTCAGAAATTAGTTTATGAACTGCAAAATGCAGTTCTTTTGGTTTAGACTTTAAAACAGTTTTGGAGTTGATTGCTGCCATGCTAGATAGAATATGATGAATGGCGACAAGGCTTTTACTCAATTTGATTGGTGGTGTTGTTAGTGAATTCTTATAAGGTCCACTCGTGGCATCAAGTCTATCCAAATAGAAAGAATGACATGGAATTGATGAAACTGTATTCACTGGTGGACCTTGCAGAAGCATCATAAAGGAGCTGTGCTAGTGTTAATTTTCAGTCTGTTCATCGTAACATGCAAAGCACAAATCTGATCCGTTATTTGCGGACGGTGGTTTACGCCTTCAGTCTTTTTCCTGGAGTTCTGTGAAAATGGAGGATAACCATTTGTTAATTCTTATGCATATGCCTAACTAGGATCATTGTTAGATGCATTCCGCAGTTAACTGCTCATGTATAAAGGATCTCTTGTTAGTTATTAGTGTTAGCTGCATGTTATTCACTGTAATTTCCTATTTCAAACGGTGGTTCTCAGCATTGTATAAGTCAGTATCATTATGCATATTGATTATGGAATAGAGATTAAATTTTATTGTTGATTAGCTTTGTTTTTTTTTTCTGTTTTTGCAATCTTTTATTTTCTTTCTAGCTAGATCTATGCTGAAAATTCTATATGTTATCAGAACTTAGGAGCTAGGAAAGGAATGTAAGCTTTTCTTTTGCAAGTATTGAAATAAGATCGGTTGCAAAGAATGAAATTCTCACCCTTTGCTCTTCTTACTCCATATAACTATTTTGAATGGAAGCAAAAGATTCTGCTTCAGCTCAGAAGTAAAGCCTTGTATCGAATAGTCATGGTGACAGAGGTTGAACCCAATTCAACAGTTGAAAAGTCTAAATACTTCAATCACATGGATGAGGCTTTTGGTCTTTTATGCTTATCCACGTCTCTAGAATTGTTGTTTCATGTTGAAGCATGCACAACTCCAAACCAGGTTTGGACTACATTGGAGGCTCTTTTTGGGAAGCAAGATGAGATGCAGGGTCACGTTCTCGAAAATGAACTCAACTTATTAGATCCAAGTTTTTTTGAGAATATTCAAGACTTCTTCACAAAGTTCAGTGCTTTATTACTTCAGCTGAAAGAATGTGGAATTGACAAATCCACGCATGAAAGCAAATTAATCTTTGCTATTTTATCAAAATTGGTCTCACAATATGCTGTGTTTGTCTCTACTTTTCACACAATCAAGCTTACGACATGAGCAAGTTGGAAGATGCCCACTCTAGATGCTTTCATCGAGCCTTTGATACATGAGCAAGCTAAGCTCATAAAGATGGGTACTTTAAAAAGTTCCAAATCTCATGCTCTTGTTGTGCATACAAGTGAGAAGAAAAAATCACAATCTTATCAACAATCCAAGATAGATAAGAAGAAGTTGGGTGTCTTGCAGTTTTTGTGGTAAGGTGGGGCATGCACTCAACAGATGTTGGATGAGACTAGAGCTTTAGAGAAGGCAATGCAGCAACATTCAATTTCTGCCCCCGAGTCTTCTTCATCATAGAAAGGCCAATGTTATGCTCTTACTGCATGGGCCTTACCTTCATTTCCTCTTCAGTGACACCATGTCAGTGGATTTGTCATGCCTCTATTTTTAACATTATGGAGGGGTTTCTACTATTCGTGTTGATGCTTTCTTGGTTCCACAATTGATCAGTTTTATAGACAAATTGACACTTGTATTGTCAACTAGGAATTTGTTCTTTCATGGTTGAGTAGTGTCGTTTGGGTCACTCATAGATTCACGTGTCATCTGCATTCTTAACTGATAGATGTTTTGCCTTTGTTTGCCATCTATTCATTGTTTGAGGGGGCTTATGCAGATTATTATCTTCTGTATCTTCAATTGACAGATGTTTTGCCTTTGTTTGCCATTTGCTCATTATTCGAGTATTGTTGTTGGGGGAACTCATGCAGATTGATCCTGATCTTCATTTTGATTTCAGAGGAGTTTCTTTGTTCAACACTATGGCAGTTATCATTCGATAGATGTCCACAATTTTTTGTCACAAGATTTTCTATTGCATCTCTTATAGATTTTGAGGGGGGGTTTTGTTCCCATTGGGTTTTCCCTCTTTCCTCCCTCTTTTTATTAGTTTTTTATTCTCCTTAGTTAGCCTTACGGTGGGTGTTAGTGTTAATCTTTAGTCTGTTCATCATAACATGCAAAACACTAGTATGCTTTGTTGCGAACGGTGGATTACGCCTTCAGTTTCTTTCCTCAAGTTTTGTGAAAATTGAGGATAACCATGTTGGAACCATTTTTGAAATTTCCAGGAATATATAAATATTACATTACCAAGCATGATGATACAAGCTGGGAGGTTTTTCTTGTTTTTGTTTTGCAGAAGGGCTAGGTTGAGGATTGCAAAATAATGAGATTGCTATATTGCAAACTGCATAAATGGCAACTTGCGAAATAGCGACAAAATTGCTATTTCGTAAATCTTGGAGTTAAAGCTTTTGCGACATTCCGCTGTACTTTGGGTGGTGAGGTGGTGCGAAATGGCGAGCCATTATCAATAAGGATTTAAGGTGATGTGAATGTGATGACAACAGTTGGATTATTGCAGGCGTACTTTTGATATGAAAAGGGATTAATAGAGATTATTAATGGTCTGTCATCACATAATCTAAAGGGGATATTTAGAAAAGATATAAAAAGGATTTAAATGTTACAGAGTATGAACTATGAAGCTATATCATTTATTATTTTGCATTCTCAAGGTGTAGTCAACTTGTGTGAAATATTCTTTTGACAAAAATTGTTGCGAAATTGGTAACTGAAAACGTCCTTATAAAGGTGAGCTTGGCAACCATCACATACAAAACAAAGCACTTTCTAATTTTGGATATCAGAATGGGTCTTCTAGTAGCTGAGGGGTTGTCGAATGAGAATCCATGGCCTGTTCTCCAACCAAACTTGGATTTTGACGAAGAGGATCAACAGGATGTTCTGAATCATCTCATGTCTGCAACATGGGATCATTCTACTAGCTATGCCAGGCACCAAGCAATATGTTCGAGTTGGAAAAGGAGTAGGACAAAGTTGAGTTGCGAGCCATGTTTGAAGAATTTGGGTTTGATCCTGAACGGTTCCATGATAACATTCAACAAATGTTCGACCGTATGCACATAGGCACTCTGCCCCCCTTTTGAAAATCATCGAACAACTTCTTTTTGGCTACTATAACAGTTAGGATATGTAGGGTTTCTTCAAAATATTAACCTTTGTAATTACGATTATTTTTTGAAAAGTTGTGAGATGTAACCGGTTGGGAGCTTGTTGTTATAAATAGGGTTATGAAGAAGAAGAAAGGGGTAATTAGAGAGAGACAAAAAAACTTGCTAGATATAAGCTATATGAGATGTAAAGGTGGCTGTTCATAACATGATATAATTTTATGTTTTTGATTAAGGTAAAAACAAGTTTTGAAAGGACCCCAAAACCTTTTACATAAAAGTACTAGAGATAAGCATCAACAACCCTTACACACATAGAAAGCCTGCTACGAACAAAAAACAAGACCCCGACGAACATGATATAATTTTATGTTATCAGAGTGTTATGGGTTCCTTTTTCTGTGAGCAATGTCCTTTATGATATTTGAAATTCGTTTTCAAAGACTACTTTCGATTCTTGTATTAATTATCACTCTGTTTATTTGGTTTCATGTCCAAATGAGGATATACATTGAAGTGTTGTCATCTATCTCCTCATCTAACTGGTTTCCTTAAATGAGAATTAAATTCGGTTCGACTAAAATCCTAAATATAGAAGTGATAAATTGGCATTGATAGAATTAAGTAGGTGATGATACAACATTGGTGTCATCTCATAAAGCTGTACGTGAGTGCTCAGATAAAAATAAACCCTTCTGATACAACGAGAATGAGACAAGTCATGGACAACCAACACCAAATAAAGATAGATTCTATTTTACTCAATAATGAAGTTTTAAGATTGAAAGATGCGTAGAGTGGTATTAGGAATAAGGCATAATTAGATTGTTAAATAGTTAGGGTATACCCGCCCTAATCTTGATAAGATCAAAAGAGCAGAGGAATTAGCCCTTCAGGGCTATTTCCGTTCGTTGGCCAGAATTGTATGTTCGGTATTATAAATTTTGTAAATTTGTTCTCTCTTCCAAGCTACAGTTTTGAGACCCAACAGATTGGCGACTCTGCTGAGGAAAGTTTGTGATCATTATAGAAAACATGGCTCTACTGGGAAGAGGTTACCCTAGATACTTTCCTCTTGCAAGAGAGGTGGCAACTCTGTACTTCAAATTTTTAAAATGTATTCTCATATAGTTATGCCTCTTGGAAATGTTACTTCACTATGTCAGAATATGAATCACAGGATAGAAAGATATAAAGCATTGGATTTCAATGGAATTTATGGTTTCCCAAATTCTATCCCAGACAATATCAGGAAAGAGCTTTCAAAATTTAATGACATGGAAAAAGAATCAGTAGATCAACATATGAAAAAAATTGAGCACTTGATGGAGGATTATGAAGTAGAACATGAAGATGTTATAATAAGATTATTTGTTCAGACCTTGGGAGGATATGCAAGAGAGTGGCTGTCTGATCCAACCCCACATTCTGTAAATACATGGGAAAGCTTGAAATCAGTCTTCATAGAACAGTTCGGTGAAAAGGTAAGTGAATCTATCTCGCTTAAAGAATTTATACATGCTCGTGTCCAAGAAAATGAAACAGTTCCTCTGTTCAATCTTAGGTTTTTAGAAACAATTAGAAGATTACCTAATACCATGAAACCTAATGATGCATGGACATTACTTGTGTATCTAGATGCTTTTGATGAAGAAATGAGTTTTGAAATAAGGATGGAAAACCCTGAAAGTTTGTATGAAGCCTTTCAAATTGCAAATAATATTGAGAAGGTAAAATGGTATGGTAGGGTAAGAAATTTTAGACCAGAGACAGGGTTATCTTGTCGATAATCTGATACCCTGGGTAATAATCACCTCTATGATTATGAAATTGTTACTTGCCCCGCTAAAAGGAATAAGGACATATGTGAATTACAAAATTTTTCAAATAAAAATAGACTGGGACACTTCTGATTATGTTCAAGCATATCAGGATATTGGTCACGAAACAAGGTACAATTCATCTTTGTATAATTATGATATGAGCAGAGAAATTGAGTATGAACGAGGAGGAAATAGAAAATCAGGAGATTGAGTCTTCCTATACTGATGAAATTGATGATGATAGAGAAGAAGTTAGAAGCAATTATACAGTGACCAATCCCTTGTTTGATGAAGAAACAAAAGATGAAGAAAGACAAGTTTGTTTGGGAATATAGTGGGGTGATATTCAGGTTTACTCGAATCCATTATATGAAGAAGAAAGTTGTAACATTGTAGATTTGGAGAATGATAGCATTTCTCAAGACCAAAGCATAGAAGAATAGGGAATATATGGAGGTGATGGTTCTGTTTGGATGAAGATGTATGATAGTGTGATTCTAGGGATAACTGAAAAACCAAATTCTTGGGACATACAAAACAGTAATGATACCCAAACATTTCAAAATTTTGTCACCTCTCAACCCAATTTTTTTTATAAGAAGACTTACTTTTGTGTCGGCATAAAGATGAGTATCTTTCAGAATATCCTAAATAGGATGTACATTTTCATATTTTGGAGGTGTTCTTAAAACTGGGTTTTTGATAGGGGAAAGTAATGGGTTCATGTTTTTGTGGCTAAGGGCCACTGTGCACAGTAGGAGTAAGTTAGACTCTATTGCCCAATGGATAATGCAAATGGTCTTCTTCCTCCAGAGATAACTGGATTCTTGTCATATCCATAGGGGATATGCATTTGCCAGATAGAGCCACTGTTGGAACCATTTTTGAAATTTCCAGGAATATATAAATATTACATTACCAAGCATGATGATATAAGTTGGGAGGTTTTTCTTGTCCCTATTTCGCAAGAGGGCTAGGTTGAGGATTGTGAAATAACGACATTGCTATATTGAAGACTGCTTAAATGGTGACTTCCAAAATAGTGACAAACCCACTATTTCATAAATCTTCAGTTTGAAGACTCTCCGTCATTGCGCTGTACTAAGGTGGTGCGAAATGGTGAGCCATTGTGAGTAAGGAGTTAAGGTGACGTGAATGTGATGACACCATTTGGATTATCGCAGGCGTCTGTTTGAGATCAAAAGGGATTAATATAGATTATTAATAGTCTGTCAGCACATAATCTAAATGGGATATTTAGAAAAGATATCAAAAAGGATTTAAATGTTACAGAGTATGAACTGTGATGTGATATCATTTATTATTTTTCATTCCCAAGGTGCAGTCACCTTGTGTGAAATATTCTTTTCACATAACTGTAATGTCCCCATTTTCATGAGCATCAGAGTTTGAGGGATTAGCCTATTATTCTATCCCTCATAGGCTAATGAAGTTGGTTAGAGGGTCCTTTGAGGGATGCATCTTTTCCAATGGTCAGGGTTTTGCTGGTTTGGATTTCATTCGAGGTCTCCAGGACTCTGTATGCAAAAATTGCTATTTATAGTATGTTTTGAGGGGGATAGAGAGGGACCCCAACTATTTTTAGAAATGGGGTATGTGATGAACTATAACTGATTGAATGTTTGAAGATGACAAGTTGATGATCACCGAGCTACAGAAAGTAAATGCAAGACATTAAATCAGTTAATGTATTGTATTGTCATTGATGTCAACTTGGTATAATCTGATTGGTCATATACGTATTATCATAGACTTCAAGAAACCAAAGAGATAAAGTTTATGTTATCATGAAACATAAAAAGCTAGTGTACACCGAGTGACAGTAAACACTGACGGACAGTGCACACCGACGGATAGAGAACCCTGAGCAGTCACAGTGTATATCGAGCACCACAACCCCGAGCATAACTACAGTGAACCCCAAACAATTCACAGTGTTAACCGATGGACAACATCGACGGATAGTATTGATGCTCGAGGACAACTGGAGTCATTGACCAAACAAACTAAGAGTTGATCACCGATCATAACTGGAGTTAGGAAACGACAAAACACTTAGCTGGCAGGAGCTAAAGATAGAGTTAACTGATTGATTGATTTGCCTTTATTGACCAGTTGAACTGAAGTTTTAAAGCTAGTTTTATTCCTAGTTTTCAAGGAGAAATCTACGAGATAAAACTAAAGCAAGGCTTTAAAGATTAAAGCAAATGCATGGCGAGACTTGCGGATCAAGAAAAAATCTACACCAGGAACAAGAAAGACAAGGGGATGAAACTGTGAAATCATGTCTATATAAAGAGACAAGTGATTCATTATGAAGAGAGGAATGCTGAATATAATTCTAGTGAAGATATAAGTCTTCATGCAGATCTGATCATACAGGCTGAAGAATAGAGCCAAGAATTCTGCAGACACCGAACAATAGAGAAGCAGCAACATTCACCGAGCAGAAAGAAGGGGAGAAAAGGAATTGAAGAGAACATTGATCATAAGAGGTATTATGGACTTACAATAGATTTGAACATCTACAAATTTAAGTTGTATTAATGAACATATCATTTACGATTTTAGTTTAACCATTGATTTAGAAAATCTCTTAACCGAGTGGGATTTAACCATCCTTATTATATTGAGATACATCTTAAGGAGTATCAAAAGGTTTTCATGTTGACAGCATAGTGAATGCTAGGCCAAGTGATAAACTGTTAGTTTTAAATCCTCTAACAAGGTCGCACTTAACAATGTGTTTGTAACCTTTAACAGGGTTGGCTCTTCACCGAGCTCACTTCAGAAGAGTGAAATTTTTGGGTTATTGGTCCCAAGTGGTTTTTCCCTTAACAGGGTTTCCACGTTAAAAATCCATGTGTCAAATGTGTATATGGTTCATTGCTTTGATGCTTTGCTTTACACATTACTAAAACATGATTCATTGGTAAACACTAAGTTTAATTGCTGCTATTCGGTAAAGCTTAGAAAAGGATAAACAATATATTCACCGAGCAATATAAATTTGATAAGATTACTTAAAGGCATACATCTTGTAGGACTCAATGATAACTGAGGATATTATATTTTGGATATAAGTTTTGGATTGGATTATTGGATTAATTTTTGAGGCCACTGAGTCACCCCCCCCTCAGTTATTCTAACAATTGGTATCATAGCCAATGTGCTTGGAAGAGAGTTTCAAGACTCAAGATAAAGATCACAAGATGAGTAAAATGGATGTGCCTAAGTTTAACAAAGACAAATTTGCATCATGGCAAAGAAGGATAAGACTCCACCTATCAGGTATTGTAAATGATGTCACACAGTATTTGTATACCAAATTTGTGTTACCTACTGGACCTCCAACAATTGATCAATTAAGATAAAAACATGAACACAATTCTATGATGATAGAACTTGCTTCTTCACTCTCCGATGCTGAATTTGAAGATGTCAAATCATATACCACTGCAAAGCAAATGTGGGACAAACTCAAGTTAGTACATGGAGGAGATAAAATGTGTCGAGGGCTAAAGCTGAAAGCCTAAGAGGAAAGATTGATGACCTTAGAATGAAAGAAGGAGAAAACATCACTCAGTACAATAGCAGAATCAAAGAGGTTGTTAATGCTATCTGATGACATGTAACTGATTGAATGTTTGATAATGTTAAGTTGAAAGATAATGTAGGTCATTAAATCAGTTAATGGACTGTATTTTCATTGATGTCAACTTGATATGATCTGTACGGTCATGTACATAATGCCAAAGACTTCAGAGAACCAAATGAACCAAAGTTATGCTTTCAGCAATGCATAAAAGTCAAGTATTCACTAAGTGACAAACAACACCGACGGAGTGCACACTGACGGACAGGGCAAAGAAGAACAGTCACAGTGATACCCGACAATAAGAAGCATAGAGTTTCCCGACGAAGAAAACTATAGAATGCCCGACGTGCAAAGTCAGAAGGTTGCCCGACGACCAAAGATACAGAGTTGCCCGACGAGTAAAATTCCAATGATGCCCGACGGACACAGATCACGAAGCTAACTAGAGTCTTACCAATGGATCAGTCAGTTGTCGCCAATGACTAAAAATAGTAGTGACCGATAGAATAGAGAGTTCAGAAAATGACAAAATATCTAGCTGGCAGAACTAAAATAGACTTAATTGGTTGTCTACTTTGTTTTATTTGACCAGAGATAAGTGATTGATTTAAAGCTGATTTGTACAGTTGGCAAGAAGATATCTACAAGACAAATCATGAGTTATGCTTTAAATCTAACTGGCTGGATTGTTTATCATGCCAAGAATCAAGAATCAAGAAATAATGAATATTATGTCTATATAAGACACAAGCTTAATTCATTTACGAATGGGATTAAGGGGAGTGAATAAAAAGAGGATGCTAAAGAGAAACTGATGAAGAACAACTTCATGCAGTGCTGATCAAACAAGCTGAAGGAAGAGCTAAGAAATTCTGTAGACACCGATGAACAGTGAGCACAACATCACAGAGCAGAAAGTATGGAACACAAGGATTGATTTGATACATTGGTTAGAGAGGTAATGTACTTAAATAGATATGAAAATATGCAATTCAAGCTTCAATATGAACAAGTCATAGTGTTTTAGTTTAACCATTGAAGCATCAAGTCTCTTAACCGAGCAGGACTTAACAGTCTTCTATATATTGAGGTACATCTCAAGGAGTGCCAAAAAGGTTGATTCATGAAAGTAACATTGGACTTGATTCATTAAAGGCTTCTCCACTGCTCCTGCCAGCAAGTTCCAACCCACGAGACATGTTTTCCGCCAAGTTATCAATGTGAGGAAATTTCAAAGAATAATTCATTCCACAAGAGAGCCAACACATAAGAAGGCCAATGGAATCAATATATATCACTTTGGCATCCCTACAGGCCAGAATTCCCCTTTGGCGGATTTTAGGACAGAGAGCACTCCAAAGGCATTTTTCCGCTCAAAGGAGACGCAGAAAAGTAAATCTCCGTCGCTTTAGGAAAGTTACCGTTATGGTTACTTAAGTAAAAAAAGTGTTTTCTAATGACACGAAAAGCAAAGTAATTAATATGAATAAGGCCATTTTACTTTGTAACGGACTTATTCATTAATGTAAAGGTCTTCTCATTCGTGCGACGCGAGAAGTCGGCCGTTAAACGGTAAGAATTCAAAAAAAAAGTATATAATCAGTTGAAGACTTCGAACTGGAATCACCACCGTTCACCAAATCATTTGAATTTGAAGCAGCTAAGACCAGTCACTCTTTGTTTCTATTTTCCAAAGAGAAATTCAAATCTTAAAAGTGAATCACACTCACATGGCTTCCAGATTTGTATGATTTGACGGATTGAATGGTATCACCTCTGAGTGGCATAAAATCTCAGATACCTCGCTGAAATTCTTCGACATGCAGAATTTCCACAACAGACTGGGAGCAGAGAAAATCCATCCTATCATAGAGAAGCTGAAAGAAAGTGGGTTAGTCAAAGCCGCCAGTTTTCCTGTAGCCATTCAGGCTCCCGAGTTGGTCCGGGAATGTATAGCCCGATACAACCCGGAGACCAAGAAAATTCTCTTGCCAGATAACATGGTGCTCCTCTCCATTGATAGAGAGTCTGTTCATAATTCTCTCCGCATTCCAGAGCAGGAGAAATACTCTGAGATGAATTATAGCTGGGTAGTTTCTGAATATTCAGCGAAGAGACCAGTCTGGAAAAGAGAGATTATGAAGTCATGGTTTAAAGAACCCAAGAGCGCCAAGGGCAAGTTGCCCAAAACATTATTTGGCGCAAATCTAAAGCCCGAGACAGTAGATATCTTGGTATTACTCCACAGAATTAGGGGTGAGAGTGAAGCTTTTAATTTCATAGAACAACATTTCTTCTTGGTTCAGATAATCTATTCTTAGCATCATTTCATTGATTGGGTGTTGATGGTAAGCAAGAATCTCTCGGACGCCCTCAATAGGGCCAAATTTTAGAATGAATTTTACATGTCTTCTGTCCTGATATATATTTTAGCCACAATTCAAATATGGCCTGGGCTTCCTAGATTAGAAGAATTCCCAGATGATGTGAAAAGTTATGAGTTTTTCCCTTCTTTGCAACTACAAAATAGCTATGCGGATTATCTCATGGTTAATGATGCCTTTACAATGAGACCGTGCAGGGAGCTACAGGGTTGTCCAGAGAGGAGATTTTCTCCTGAAGCCATGGCTTTTATAAGGCAATTCGGTTGTTATTTTATTCAGTTCAGAGATTTCTCATATCTTCGTCTTGCAGGTTTTGACGACTTTCCTTTGAAGCTGTCCAGATACGCTACAGACATGATCATGCTGATCGAAGTAATGAGGCAAGCGCTCCAGGTGAACCTGATCTGCTCAGAGGCAAAGAAGAAAGGCTACGAGTTCCTGATGGTCATCGGAGCTTATAGTTGTGCGTCTCCATCAGAGGCAAAGAATGTCCTTAAAAGATTCTTGAAGAAGTTCTCTCTGGCAACGTATGACGTTCTAAGACCGTAGTATGATCCTGTTGATTATGCCAGAGATGTCTTGCAAATGAGCCAGGCTATTCATCAGGTACCTGATATTGAAGACTATTGGGCCAATTGCAAAGATGACTTGGAGAGTAGGCAAAGGTTCTCCGCCCGGTTAACCATTGAACAAATCAAAAATTTCAATGTTAACATCACAGTAGAAGGGCTAGAAGATGATGGTAATCATCTGTACGATGATACCTACTTGGAGAAAATAAAATCCACCCCTATCAGTTCAGAGCCGATGCTAGACCAGGCGGTAAGTGACTTGCAGACCCTAATGGCGGGGATTTTCAAAAGAATATCTCAGTGGGTTGAGTGGATAGTAGGCCGAAAGAAAAGGTTAGAGAGGAAACCTCCTACTCAGCGAACTCCTGCGAAAACAACTACGGGTGCTGCAACCTCTTCCTTCGTAGCAATCTTTCCAGCTGCACAGGGATTAATTCAACCATCGGGGGGAGGAGATGAACCTCCTAAAAAATCCTCTCTCTTAGAGAAGACTTGTGGAGAAGGTCCCCTTCCAGATGTCAAAGTCACAAAAGAGGCTGACCCGAAAAATCAAGTCCAGTCTACAGACGAGCCTCCTAGAGCTACAGAGCCTGAGTAGCCAATTATTGTCGCTGCTATAGATGTTTCGGCCGGGACCTCGACTCAAGAAACTCCAAAGAGGATGTCCCCTATCATAGTTGAAGTTGGGGAGGATAGCCCTAGTACTTTTGCAAAATCTGATAAGAGAGGTGGGGAGCAACAGGAAGTTACTCAGGTTGTGAAATTGATCTCCTCCTCACCTACTTCAGTGAACCCTTTCGCCTCTCATCCCAAAGCTACTCCTCCACTTATTAGAAAGATATTCATCAAAGAGTTGGTCTCTGCCAACAAGGTCACTAGCACAGAATCATGGATAGCAAATACTCTAGAGCGCAAGAGGAAGAGGATAGAAGAAGTAGTTCCCAACAAAGACACCCTATCATGGGCTTTCCAGCCCAAAGCTACTACAACCAAACCAAAGATTGCAAAGACTATGTCTACTCTGGGTCGTGATCCTAAAACAGGGCACTTCACCATGGAAGTAGCCAAGCCTACCAAAGAAGGCAGGCTCGAAGATCTAGCAGCTTCTAATTTTTAGTTGCAATCATTCGATATGGGCTTAGCTCGGCACGACACTAAGGTGGATTGGTGGAAGTCCACTAATGTAGTAATAGAAGAGGAGTTGGAAGATCTCAAGGCTTCCAAAATTTAGCTTAAAGCAGA
>MU228520.1:1067593-1079331 GCA_018584345.1 Thuja plicata | reverse complement strand
AGCAAAGGAGGTGACACTTGAGTATGTGCAATCCAAAGAACAATTAGCTGATATCTTCACCAAGCCACTGCCCAAGGATACATTTGAATACTTGAGAAAGAGACTAGGGGTCAAACCCTTGTCTACCCGTTAGTAAAATGACTAGAAGGCCACATCAGCCAACATATTATCATAATATCATTAATTTTGATTCAAGAAAAGAGATGAACTTCAAGGCTACATCTATATAGAGACATGTATATATCAGCACTGAGCACCAGAGCATATTGTTGTATTGCTGCTGGATAAGGGAAATTCAAGGAATATATTATGGATGGAGAGAAATGATTGTTTGACATTAATGTTAGATGTTTGTGAAGATATTTGTTTGGCTTTGCTGTCAAAGAGAGAGAGAGATTATCCATATTACCGCATCCTTCTGTAAAAGGGGAGAGATTATCTATTATCACATTACTCCAACAGGGAGATATTATATCCTTAGGGAGATAAATTGTATGGAAAGATTATACAAAGGGAGAGTTGCTGACAAAAGAAAAGACATCAAAAGATAAGAAAAATCAAGGGAGATAAATTGACACAAGGAGAGAACACAACACATCAGAAGACAAGAGAGCTGCAAGAATAAGATCTAAGCTAAAACATAGCTTACCGATGGTCAGACATTTATCGGTTAACAAAAAAAAGATTGGTATTTTGATGAATCTCAACTATTGTATTTCATATTGTATTAGAAATAGTATAGTGTGATAATATAGTATGTTTCCATCAATACCAAAGGGAGAGATTGATGACATGTAACTGATTGAATGTTTGATAATGTTAAGTTGAAAGATAATGCAGGTCATTAAATCAGTTAATGGACTGTATTTTCATTGATGTCAAATTGATATCATCTGTATAGTCATGTACATAATTCCAAAGACTTCAGAGAACCAAAGAAACCAAAGTTATTCTTTCAGCAATGCATAAAATTCAATTATTTACTAAGTGACAAACAACACCGATGGAGTGCACAATGACAGACAGAGCAAAGAAGAATAGTCACAGTGATACCCGATGATCAGAAGAAAAGAGTTGCCTGAAGAATCAAAATACAGAATTCCCAACGTGAAAAGTCAGAAGGTTTCCTGACGACCAAAGATACGGAGTTGCCTGACGACCAAAGATACGGAGTTGCCTGATGAGTAAAATTCCAATGATGCCTGATGGACAAAGATCACGAAGCTAACTGGAGTCTCACCGATAGATCAATTAGTTGTCGCCGATGACTAACTATAGTAGTGACTGACAGAATAGAGAGTTCAGAAAATGACAAAATATCTAGCTGGCAGAACTTAAAATAGACTTAACTAGTTGTCTACTTTGTTTTATTTGACCAGAGATAAGTGATTGATTTAAATCTAATTTGTACAATTGGCAAGAAGATATCTATGAGACAAATCATGAGTTATGCTTTAAATCTAATTGATTGGATTGTTTATCATGCCAAGAATCAAGAATCAAGAAACAATGAATATTATGTCTATATATGAGACAAGCTTAATTCATTTACGAATGGGATTAAGGGGAGTGAATAAGAAGAGGATGCTAAAGAGAAACTAATGAATAAAAACTTCATGCAGTGCTGATCAAACAAGCTAAAGGAAGAGCTAAGGAATTTTGTAGACACCGATGAACAGTGAGCATAGCATCACAGAGCAGAAAGTATGGAGCACACGGATTGATTTGATACATTGGTCAGAGAGGTAATGTACTTAAATAGATCTTAAAACCTGCAATTTAAGTTGCAATATGAATAGGTCATAGTGTTTCAATTTAACCATTGAAGCATCAATTCTCTTAACCGAGCATGACTTAGCAATCTTCTATATATTCAGGTACATCTTGAGGAGTGCCAGAAAGGTTGATTCATGAAAGTAGCATTGGACTTGCCCGATGCCTATTGAAAGTCTAAGAAGGAGGCTGATTCAAGGATGGTAGAAATAGATGCTCGATACTAAGTGACAACCTCTATGTATAAAATCCTCTGACAAGGTCACACTTAACATTGTGTTTGTAACCTTTAATAGGGTTGGCTCCTAATAGTGTTCACTTCAAAAGAGTGAAAATTTGGGGTATCGGTTCTAGTGGTTTTTCCCTTAACATGGTTTCCATGGTAAAATTCATGTGTTATGTGTGTATGATTCATTTCTTTACTATCTTGCATCTTACATAGCTAACTCTGGATTGATCGGTATACTCTTCTTATTTATTGAGTTTCGGTAAATAGTTATACTGCTTATCGGTAATCAAGAAAGAATAAGGATTGATAGAGAAAACCGACAAACAATTAATCATTATTAGTATTTCATGGCATGCATCTTGTAGGGACATAATAATATGAGATTTATTGATTGGTGGTTAAGTTTGAAGGATAAATTTTTGAGGCCACTGATTCACCCCCCCTCTCAGTTATTACTAACACTATCTAAGGAATAGGAGGTGTACTCAAGGAAGAAATAGTGGTAAGTAAAATTATGAGAACCTTACTACCTATTTATGCTATTAGAGTATCTGCAATTCAAGAAATGATAGCAGTAGAAAATAACAATGTTACTCTTGATAGTTTGATTGGTAGACTTATTTCATTTGAGATGAATAACTATGACAACAATGTCTTACCATCTATTGAGTCTGCATTCAAATCCTCTCTGAAAATAAGTAAATCAAGTCATAAAAACACTATGAGAAATGATAGAAAGTGAGAGCGATGAACAAGAACTTGATGAAATTGAAGCACTAATGGCTAGAAGATTCCAAACAGGCAAAGGTAGATACAAAGGTAAATTACCCTTGGTCTATTTTAATTGCAAAGAAATTGGTCACTTTGCTGCTAGATGCCCCAACAAGAGAAAAGATGAAAGAAACAATGACAGATCTTATGAAAATAAGTATGAAAGAAGTGATGATCGAGATTACCGAGGCAACTGACAATCTGACAAAAGAGATAACCGAGACTACAAGGACAAAGGCAAAAATGCTTGTTACCTAGTTGATAATAAAGATGAAAATATTGACACCAAATCTGATGAAGACATTAAGGCAGTATTTGTTTCTATGAAGGATGATTCAGATGAAGAAGAAAGGTATGTTCAAACTAGACTCATATCTAACGTTAGTAAAAATGATGTCTAGATTATTGATAGTGACTGTACTCACCACATGACTGGAGATAAGGAAAAGTTTGAAACTTTTGAATATTATAATGGTGGATCAGTTAGGATGAGTAATGACTCACCTTGTCCAGTTGAAGGAAAAGGAACAATCATGTTGAATAATCTGATCAGATGTGAAAATGCATATTGGGTAAAAGGACTTAACTATAATCTATTTAGTGTTTCATAGCTGAATAACACAGGTCAGCGAGTTGCATTTGAGAATAAAAAGGAAAAGATTTATAATAAAATAGGAAGGTTGATCGGTACTGGTGAACAAACAAAAGGTAACCTATTCTATCTTGATAATATTAAGATGAATTATTTATTGGCTATAAATGAAGACACTTGGTTGTGGCATAAAAGGTTATGTCATGTGAATTTTGACAACATGGTTAGGATAAGCAATAAAAGGAAAGTAAGAGGCTTACCGAGTATGTTAAAACCTGACCATGTCATGTGCAAGAATTGTCAAAAAGGAAAAATGACAAAGTCTAGTTTCAAGAGAAAAACATAAACATCTAATGCTATTCTAGAGTTAGTCCATACTGACCTATGTGGACCCATGAGAACAAAGAGCTATTATGGTGATAGATACTTCATTCTATTTGTTGATAATTATTCTAAGATGATGACCGTTATGTTCTTAAAAGAGAAATCAAAAGCATTTAAGATGTTCAAATGGTATAAACCTATAGTTGAAAGAAAAGTGGAAAAGAATTGAAATATCTAAGATCAGATAGAGGAGGAGAATTTATTTATGATGAATTCACTAACTTTTGTAATGAGCATGGAATTCAAAGACAAGTTTCTACACCAAGAACACCACAACAAAATGGGATTGCTGAAAGAAGAAATAGATCAATTGTTAATTGTGAAAGAACACTGATGATTGAGAAAGACATCACATAGACATTCTGGAGAGAAGCTATCAGTACTGCTGTCTATACATTGAACAGAGTTCAATTGAAGAAAGACACCAATAAGACACCTTATGAGCTATAGTATGGATACACACCAAATGTAAGTTACTTTAGAATTTTTGGAAGTCAATGTTATATATTGAAAGATGATAGAAATGGGAAACTTGACTCCAAAAGTGATGAAGGAATATTTCTAGGGTATTCTACCAAAAGAAAAGTTTATAAATGTCTTAACAAATCCTCTAACAAAATCATTGAAAGTGCAAATGTAAAAGTGGATGAATTTACTGAGAAAAATGATGAGGAAAATAGAAAGGAATTGGAAGACTACAACATATTTGTCTACATTGAAGAACCTGACACTCTTCTTGAGCAACAATGTATCACTACTGAGCGACAGAACAATTCACTCGAGCATCGGGCCACAAATGCCAAAAATTAGGAAAATGCTCACAATGCTGAACCGAGCAATGATGAAGATCAAAATGAAGGTCAAGATGATGATCAGAATGAGGAACATATATCTGAACCTATACTTTCCAAGTATGTCAGAAGACACCATCCACATGACCAGATCATAGGAGACAAAAGAGATGGAATGAGAACCATATGTGAGTCACTTAATACTAGATGTTTGATTTGTCATTTTGAGCCTAAATTTATTAATAATACACTTGAGAATCAGGAATGGGTTAGGGAAATGAATTAAGGGATTGAGAATAAAAAAACATGGACATTAGTACCTAGACCAAGTGACAAAAATGTCATTGGTACCAAATGGATATTCATAAAAAAACTGAATGAGAATGGAGAAGTAACAAGGAACAATGCAAGACTGGTATGCAAAAGAAGAAGGAATTGACTATGGAGAAACCTTTACACCCATTGCTAGACTAGAAGGAGTAATAATTCTACTTGCTTGTGCTACCTACAAAGGATTCAAGGTATAACAAATGGATGTAAAATCTGCATTTCTAAATGGAATACTAGAAGAAGAGGTATACATTGAACAACCTGAAGCGTTTGTTGATCCTAACAAGAGGAACATGGTTTGTAGACTACACAAAACCTTGTATGGATTGAAACAAGCACCGAGAGCTCGGTATGAAAGACTTCACTCTTATCTCATTAGTATTGGATTTATCAGAACAAGTGATAACATTAATCTATATTTGAAAGGAGACACTGATGATAAAGTTTTGATTATTGACATATTTGTTGATGATATCATATTTGGAGGCAATGATATGTTATGCAAATAATTTTCTAATGAAATGAGAAAATAGTTTGAGATGTCAATGTTTGGAGATATCAAATTTTTTATTGGTCTATAGATTATACAATAGGATGCAGGCATCTATTGTTGGAAATACAATATGGGAAAGCAAGATGCTGAGAGGGGGGGGGGGGGGGAATCAGATCTTTGACTTTTTATCACTTANTTGGAAATACAATATGGGAAAGCAAGATGCTGAGAGGGGGGGGGGGGGTGAATCAGATCTTTGACTTTTTATCACTTAAAATAAACTGATCCACAATCATACATAAATGTAATTGATCTATCATCTAGTAGCATCCATGATAGTAAATAAATAACACAAGACACAGAATTTGGTAACTCATAAACCCAAGAAGGTAAAACTGGGGTGGGGATGACACCCACAAAAATCTTCACTACTGCAGCAATAAAGTGTGCCTGTTAGGGCTACAAAATTTGATTACAATTTGTAATCTACCTTGTTAAAGGTCTGCCCGGTTAAGAGCTATAGATCATTACAATCTACCTTATAAAAGGATTTAAACTTACAACAAAGTAAGCACTTAGCTAAGAGATTTAGAAAGGTCTATTAGAACCACTATGTTAAGAGATTTCACCTGATACACTTGTTAGAATATCTCAAGATCTGATCCTTCGATATGCACTCTGATGTTGATAATAGATCTCATCTTTTCAATACCTTCTCTGATATAATAATATGATATATCTTTACTCTGCTGCTGACTGCTTTGTTACTCTGCTAGATCTATGCTTCCTCTCTTAGAATAACCCTTCGCACATCTCTCATGTATGCATACACCTTCTCTTATAGTACTCTCAAATTAGGGTAAGAAGCAATCTTAATATACTTTACAGATCTGGCAATTAGATCTAGATCAACGATCAGGATCAAATGCTTATGCCACTTGGACAATCCAATTTTCTGATTGGCTCAATGCCACATAGTGGGATCAAATAATTAAATGCATAATTATCCTATTGAAAATATTAAGTTCTTAAATAAGCTAGCCCAAAATAGTTTACCTTGAAATTGGTGTCATTCCTGACATACATAACAAAACTGTCTTGCTCGGCACAAAAAGACTCTGGTGCTCAGCATGGACTGAAATTGGAAACCGTGTGACTCAGCAACTATTATCTGCTCATAAATGATTATGCCAGATAGCTTGGCCTATACTGGATAACTCGACCGCAGTGATGACCGGCTAAAACTACCTAGATAAATGACTAAGTGTGGGACACTAATGATCAACAAAACTTAGAGATCAACAATCTCCCCCTTTGATATTGGTGTAAAAAACACTTATCATTTCATTTATATTCACAAAATTTGCCTAAGTACAAAATGTACTCCCCCTTAGATTATACTTCATACTGCATACACTATCTACATACTATACATGCCTTCAACAAAGATATTTATACCTGGTTCTGCACATCTTTTTCTGTTTCCTTCCTGTTTCCTCCTTGTTTTTGTCACTGATAGCTGTAGGGGTTAAGTTATATTTGTCCAAAAATGGTTTATGAAGCTGTAATATCAATGCAAATGATGTATCCCAACTATCCTTAACAAACTTCATAACTTCCAACTTAACTTCTAGCTCGACAGGTAGACTTACCAAACTATCTGTAGTAGAGAGATGAGAATATCTCTTGACCAATTATCATGCAGCTGTTAGTTCCTTCTGAATAACCTCCATATGAGGTATCAAATTATTCTAAATTGTTATTAATTTGGCCCTGATTTGGCCATCTTCAGCCATAAGCTCGGCTAATCTCCTTTGTGCATGAGTCAACCTATCAAAATGTATGAAGCTAGAACTAGCATCCATGCTCAATGAACTTGCTGTTGACTTCATATCTAAATGCAACTTCTAAATAAGCTCTTGATTATCCTTTGTAAAGAATGATACATCAATAATCTTTTGTACAATGAAAAACATTATTCACAACTTCCTCAACAATCTCAACAAGAGAATAAAGTTCAACCTGTTTGGTAGCAATCTCTCCATATATCTTCTCCAAGAATTTTTTTTTCAAATCTTCTCTCAGACCATTGCAACAGTTTGTCATTTTCCTCAATATTTTCATTAGTAACTTTCTGCACAATGTGAACTAACTGTTCTAGTATTGGTGCTTGATCATTTACATCTTCCATATCAAAATCTTTAACAAAAATATCCTTTATGTCATGTAGAACTTGCTTCTGCTTTTGTTTCCTCTTCATTCCTCTTGTCTCTTCTTCCTCTTCAATAGGTCTTCAAGGGTCTGAATCTGCTTTTTAGAATTTAATCTTTACTTGCATTATGTAAGTAGGAGATTCCTATGGAATCCCTACACCTATTTTTTCCTCTTGTGAGGATAATTATTTTTATGTATTTCTTTATCATCCCTTGGTTATATTATTTAAATGGGATAAACCAAGGTATCCCTTAGATTCCTCCTTAAGAGGAAATAACACAAGTGGCACACACTTTATGAAATGTGGCATACATAGATATTGGAGTTACATTGCAAATCCTCTCTCACATCTCTATTAAAGAGATGTCTCTCCTTCTTTTATTACTCTTCTAAATCATTATTGTATGAGATTCTCTCTCTCTCTCTCTCTCTCTCATTCTTAGGAATTTTTTCCCATTATCTATATCATGGGGTTTTTTTCATGCTTTTCCCCCTTCAAAATCTTGTCTCCTTGTTGTTTGGATCTTTGGTGCATGCTCCTAGTATTCGAATTATTCATGGTAAATATTCATTCTCCTTGCTCATTGAATTAAACAACTTCCCGTTTCTTTTTATTTTGTTATTATTTTAACATAGTATTAGAGCAGGTTGGTTTAATCTTCGATTGAGTTTACAGGTGAAGGAGCTACCATATCTTGGAGCACTCCAATATCGGAAACTCTTGAGAGAGTGTTGGAAAAAAATCAAATTTTTTTTTGGGTTTGGCTGGTTTACCGCCAAACCTGATTTATCTTTTATACTTGCATGCTGGGTTTTTATTGATCTATCTTATTTGATCTATAGGATTCAAGATTTTAATCTCTGGTTTCCTGTAAGGTTTCATAAATCTAGTTTACAGATCTTTGCTAACTTTTTTCTTCTGTTCATTATCTGCAGATGCTTATATTTATCTTGTGTTGATCTTAATATGTTTCTGTAGCTTTATATATCTCTATATCCCAGAAATTTATCTCAGCATATCTTTTTGTATGATCTTTGTTCTCTATTTATTCATCTTTGTATATTGGTTAAATCTTTGTTTTTTTTTCAGCGTTATATTTACATATATCAGAACATACTACAGTCTTTGTATATTGTTTATCATATATTTTGATCAGCATTGTTGACTAGATATTGAGCATTATGGATTACACCTTGATCAACATTCATTTTAATATATATATATATATATATATATATATATATATATCTGCATTATACTAACATATTTCTAAAACATTTTCTGTCAAATGTTTTATTTTAGACTTCTTGCTAACGTTTTCCTCTATTTCAGACTCCTAACATTTTCTTTTGCAGGAATCATTTTGTGATACTCTTGTTCATTCATCTGCAATAAATTTTTTTATATAGCTCTGCACTTATAACATTTTTTGCAGAAGAGAATCTATTGACAAATATTAATTAATAACTATTGTCATTACAGAGGAACCTAGATATCTTGTTTGCAGATTGAAAGCCTGGAAGGATCACAACTATGTTGTGACAGAAAGCTATTGTTAAGCTATATAATATATATTTATGCTTATTTGTCTTTCCATCCGCTGCCGCCACCATATCCACCGCCGCCACCTCTTAACTCAATACAAAGGCTATGCAAATAATACTTCCTTAGCCAGCGGATTACTTACTTAGCCAGGGGATTACATAGAAGTCCTCACTGATTTCCTCCCTTCGCTGTCTGCTGTTTTCTCCCCAGCACAACTTCTCTTCCTTTTCCTCCCATGTTACCTCTCTTTCAGCCTTCATTCTTTTGTTCCATGCATTTTGTTTGGCTAATTTACGAGCAGCCTTGGTTGCAAGTTGTTTCCTTGGAGCCTTTCCTCCTGTAGACTTCGCGCAGTTTTCTTGGATGCAATCACTCAATTCTGAAGACTTGTTCCTGTCATGCTCCATTACATAGCCCACGACATTAAAGAGGCAGCTATTAGCAGAAGGAATGACCCTTCTCACAACTGCACCGTCATCCTTTTTTTAGTTTAATAAAAAAGAAACAGAAAATATCAATTTTATTTGGATTGAAACAAAGAAGTGCAACTATTTTGTTGAGATTGGGAAGAAGTGCAAGTTTGATATACTTCTTACTGCCGCAAGGACCTATATCTACTGTCATTTAAATCTGTCATTGCTTTTCTTATACCTCTACTAACATTGCGCAGGTGTCAGAGGACTCTATATTCAAAGGCAACTATTTAAAGTATCTTTTTTTTTATAGGTTTCAAACGCAGCCACTAAACATATCACTATTAATATCTTCTATCTGCATATTCTCTAACATTTTTTTTGAATATTGCAGGTCAATATTTTCATTTCTTTGTTGAGTTTTTTTTGCTATATTTAGTGTTTTAATCATTTTCTTTATCATTATTATCTGCAGATATACTTTATTATTTTGTTTCATTATTATAACCATTTCTTTTGCAAGTTCATCATTTTATTCTTCGGTATTTATCAATTTATTCAATTTAATTCTTTATAACCAAATTTGTTAAATTGTTTATCAAATTTTTTTTTAAACTGTAATACTTTTCTTCTACTTAATATCTTTTTATATCATTGTAAACCCAATTCTAGTTTATTATTAAAAACTTATTTCAATTGTTCATTTATTATTTAATTGTCATTAAAATTTGTTTCATCACTTTAAAGAAAATTTAATTTAATTTAAATATTTAATATTTATAGCATACTGATATTTACTAATCACGTTAAATTAGTTTTTTGGATTCTTCATTATATCTTGCAACTTATATTTAGCTTTATTTCAGTTAATTTTGATAATTTATCATGACAAAACTAATGTTGGCTCTTAAACTTACCAGTTCAAATTATTCTACTTGGAGGCCGCACATGTCTAATTTTTTAAACTTTCGACACCTTTTGGATATTGTGTCTTCACCTAATTTGAAACCGACTTCCACCGCTCCTCAGGCTAACCAGGATTCCTTGTAGTTGAAAGATGAGGAAGCATTTGGTCTAATTGGATTCTCACTAAATCCAGACTTATATCACCTTATCACCGATTGTACCGAGGCTCATCAGGCTTGGCATGTCCTGGAGAATACATTTCAAACTCACCAAACCTCTACTCCACCCTGTGATATTCTGTATCCTTTAAATGACTTTCCTATTTGGGATGACCCATGTGCTGATGTTTGCTTTGAGGATGATCCCGTCGCCTCGTACTTTCCTCATAGAGATAACATGTTACAGGTTGATGATGTTTCTTATACATATTCTTCTTTGGATGATATGTTAGAACAAGAAGATAAAATTATTAATACATTTATCAATGTCACATTGCCCTTATGCATTACAGGAGATTATGTTCCTATCTTCTCCAAAGTAAATTATGAAATTCGTGACACTCAAATGGTTACTATGGAGGACCAACCTCCTTCTCTAAACTCTAACCTTCTTGATGATAGTATTGATGTTGATTTTCATATTTCTATTTTTTCTTATGTATCTAGTAATCAATCCATTTGGTTTACAAAACCTCTTTATGATGCAATTACATTTGATGATTCTCATTCAACTTCTACTGATTCAATTTTAGGAGGAAATCTTGATAATGGGAGATCCCCTCATGGTTCTTGTTTTTTTTTAGATTCAGGTGATCCTTCTTGGACAAGTAACAATGAACAATCTCAAAGTGTACTTCAAGATTTGGGCCTATATCCACAAACACCTACACTCTTGCATTATGAAAATCAAAGGAATACTATTTCAAGATCCGAGCACTTATCATTGCACCATCACCTACTATCAACACAAAGTGAAGAAACACAAGTTATCCTCCTCTACTACAAGAAGGATAATACAGTTGCAGATGTTTGTAAAACCCCAAGTAAAGTTTAAAGGGGTGTGTTAGAATTTAATCTTTACTTGCATTATGTAAGTAGGAGATTCCTATGGAATCCCTACACCTATTTTGTCCTCTTGTGAGGATAATTATTTTTATGTATTTCTTTATCATCCCTTGGTTGTATTATTTAAATGGGATAAACCAAGGTATCCCTTAGATTCCTCCTTAAGAGGAAATAACACAAGTGGCACACACTTTATGAAATGTGGCATACATAGATATGGGAGTTACCATGC
>MU228520.1:1023402-1039151 GCA_018584345.1 Thuja plicata | reverse complement strand
TTTATCAAGAAATTTAAGGACTATAGTTTTGGAAAAAAAAATTGTATAGCAAGGTTTAATTGTTGTTAGGGGAATAAGGTTTAGATTTGGTTTTGTTTATGGAATTTTTAATCTAGTGGTTAATGGTTGAAAGTAAATGGGGACTAGAATTTAAAGGAATAATTTGTAACTAAGGTTAGAAAATTAAGCGATTACCAGAACAATCTAATTCAACTTATGCATATACCTTGCAAATCAAAGACAACCCTTACCGTGATAATACATTACTTCCAAAACATCCTTGTTAGTGGTTTGCACTTGCGTAGTTAAAAAAAAAATTTGTATGTGTGTCTTGCCCTAGTTTTGGGCATGACAGGATTATTGGATTAATTTTTGAGGCAACTGATTCACCCCCCCTCTTAGTTATTCTAATAGTATGGTTGTATGTAGCTTGATCACGTTAGCTTCCAGATCAGACAACGTGCATAGATGATGAGTAACAATGGAGATATTAATATTTATTTGGTTAAAATAAATTTTAATAGTTTTGAGCTTATATTGTAAAGTTATAATATAATTTTATATTATAACTTAAGTCACTTAAGTGAAGGGCCAGTTTATCATAGATGAGGCCAAGTGGATAATTAATTTTAAAAGAATTATTTGTGCACCAAATATAGAGTTTTAAGTAAAAAGAATTAAAAAGTGGGAATATATCATTTATCCCACATTGGCCAGGAAAGTGTTCGAGCTCCCACAAGAAAATAATAAAAGAGACTTAAGAGCTGATTCTGCATATATATGTTTTATGATTATTATTGAACTTTGGTTGATTTTTTCTCTTGCTTGGAGAACAAGGAATTCTACTTGCTGTCACCATTAGAGAACATAGTTTTCTTTTGTGCTTCCATTTGAACTAGTGAGATACTTGGTGAATTTAGATTACTAAGAGAGTCTTATTCAGAGATTCTTATTGTGCTTAAAATAATGGGTTTACTATCAATTTTTGGAGAGAAATCAAAGGCTTGCAAATGCAGATTGATAAGGAGATAATTATGAGATTGGAAAGAGTTTATAGTGATCTGGGGTACAAAATTATATGTATATTTCTCCAGGTGTTGAGCGTGACCCATATTTCAGACTTAGTAGCCAGCATACCTTGCGTAATCCCTCACAAAGGGTTGTTTTTTCATCAGGCAAGCCACGTGACAACAAGGAGAGTTTTGTTAGTGCTGCTAGGGCATGTGTGGAGGGAAAATTCAGAATTCTCAAAGGGTTTGTATCTGCTCAACTACAAGGGAATCTACAAGTTGAACTTTTCTGGGAATCCCTGTCGTCAAGCTTATTCCAGGTTCCTATTTGCTGTAGTTAATTTGCAAAATTTCTGAATAATATTATTTCATGCTTTGTAATTGTAATAATGAATAGTTTCATTGCAGATTAATGAATAAAAGGTGTTAGAGATTAATGAAAAAACAACTAGTTCATTTCATGTAGTGTTATATGTTAAGTGATTGCAAAACCATTCAATTAAAAAAAAAACCAATATACACACTTAAGAAAAATCAGAATTAAGACATTGTATATATCAACTGTTTGACAAAATGCCAATGTGTCAAAATTGAGTTTCCAGAGTTAGAACCGGCAAGGGTTCTTACATTGGTATCAGAGCTTGCCTGCAAAGTGTTTGAAAAAATGTCAAACATCCAAAATTAAACCACAGTTCAGTGTTTTTCAAAGTTAGAGCCACAAGGGGTTCTTACATTGGTATCAGAGCAGTTTCCTGCCATCATGTTGGGGTGGAAATCATTGAGCTCGCATATTTTCTGAGTGACCAACACTCTTATAGTAGTTATAGTCATGGAGAAATCTAGAAGATTAATTAAACAAGGAAACCTATTGAACATCTTAATGAAAGAATTGGATAAGCTTAGACAAAGTCAAGAAAGGATGGGTGGATTGCTTTCACACTCAAAAACCATAGAAAAAGTAGCACATTATATGACTTCCTTTTTTAAAGGGTCTACTTAACAAAGCAGATAGAAAGAGAACCATTGATGCAAAGAGGGAAAGGAGAAGGGGCCAAAGGAACTCCCAAACACTAAACCACCTTGTAGAACCAATGTGAAAGCCAAACAACACCGTGAGAGAAGAAAACACATGGATCCTTTATCATTAATTGATCAAAATTATTACATGCTGGGCTATAAGGCCTTCCCGGTTTCAACCATATATTCAATGAATTACAATAAGATCTTCATACAACAAAGATCACAGACCTTCAATCTCAAAATCAAAACATTTTCTTTCTTGCTTTAAGAATGATACCCAAACTAAGAACATACAAAAGAATATATACAGGAGTCCACCAAAGAAGTCGACGCTCAAATCCATAAGTGAGACCTAGATTTAGGTCCACACAGATCCCAAAGAGAGACCCCAAATCAATTAAGCCATCAAAATTAATTGAATAAGTCAGCCAAAGATCCAATTCCCAAAATAAGCATTTTGGGCAGATGAACACCAAAAATTAGCAACCATCGGTAAGGCATACCCGAGCATCAAAAAACCTGTTGGTAAGGACATCACCAAAACCTGTCAGTAAAGAATGACCAAGAAACAAAATAACAAGCATGCCCAAGAGACAGAACCTGAGCGACAGAGACAAACATTAGCGAGCATCAGAACTCGAGCAACAAAGTATTACCCGAGTAACCTCCAAATCAACTAAAGAAAAAAATAAACCTATTTTTGGTTGAGAAGGATTGCCAATGACCCAAGATGCTCCTGCATTAGAAACCTAGGGTTACAAGAAATGATTCTCTGAATCATTTATCAGGTCCAACCTGAAATGAATCCAACTTAGATTGAGAAATCTAAGATGAGTCCTTAATCAGTCTATTCTTCCACTTCACCAGATACTCCATGTATTCTTTTCCTATTGTGCTTCTGACAATTCTTTGTTTCAAAATCTTCTCAACCACTTCTATCTATTTCTTAAGATAATAACTTGGTACAGTCACTTCTTCATCAGGTTCATGATATTCATATAAGTCTTAAATATTTAATATAGGTGATATATCCATGTCATCAGGTAGTTCAACTTCATAAGAATTTACACTGTCAAATCTTCTCAGTATTTTGCAAGGATAAAATTTATTCATCTTCAATTTACCATATGTTCCAATATGAAATCTTCTCTTCTTTAAGTGAACCATAACTGCATCACCAAATTCAAATGTTTTATGTCTTCTTGATATGTCTACACTATCTTTGTATTTATGATTACTTTTCTCTAGCTTCTATTTTACCTCTTCATGCAATGTCTTCCTAAATTCTATGAATTCTTCTACTTCAACACTCCTTTTCTCTTGTCCAAAAATATCTCTCAAATCTAATTTACCTCTCAGTTGTGTTCCACGAACAATCTCAAATGGTGTCTTTCCAGTACTTGTGTTTACTAAACTATTGTATGCAAAATCTGCTTGTGCCAACATCAAATCCCAATTGCCTAGTGTGTCTCCAACTAAGCATCTCAACATATTACCCAAACTTCGGTTTACAATCTCTGTTTGTCCATAAGTCTGTGGATGAAATGTAGAACTAAATTTTAACTCAGTATCTAACTTCTTCCAAAGTGTTCTCCAGAAATAGCTAACAAACTTATTGTCTTGGTCAAAGATGATACTCCTTGGTAATCCATGCAATCTAACAATTTCCTTAAAGAAAAGATCTGCTATGTGTACTGCATCTGATGTTTTCTTAAATGATATAAAATGTGTCATCTTAGAAAATCTATCCACAACAACAAATATGGAATCATTACCTCTTGCTGTCCTAGGCAAGACAAGAACAAAATCCATGCTGATATCACTCCAAGGTTTCTGAGGAACTGTAATAGGTGTATACAAACTAGTATTCTGACTTACTCCTTTTGCAACTTGACAAACTCCACAGCTTTTCACAAATTTCTGAACATCATTATACAATTGAGGCCAAAAATACCTCTCCTTCAGAAAAATCAATGTTTTATCAATCCCAAAGTGTCCAACCAATCCACTACTATGTTTCTCCTTTATCAAATTAGTTCTCATTGATCCTCTCAGTATACACAAATGAATACCTTTGAACAACATATCTTCCTAAATGAAATAATCTTCATACTTACTTGATTGATTTGAATTAGGTTCTCTGCACACTCTCTACTACTTTGAAAAATTAGGATCAATTTCATACAAATGTTTCATGTCATCAAAACCAAGAACTTCAATTCTCATTTTGATTAATAAAGACCTTCTTCTACTTAATGCATCAACATCTCTGTTAGAAACTCCACTCTTATGCTTAATAAAAAATGTAAATCTCTACAAATACTTGACCCATTTCATATGTCTCTAATTCAACTTATTCTGACTACCCAAATATTGTAAATCCTTATGATCAGTATACAACACAAATTCATTTGGCATCAAGTAATGTCTCCACTTCTTCATAGCTTGAACAATAGCATAGAACTCTTGATCATAGACAGAATATTTCCTTTTTGCATCATTCAACTTTTCACTAAAGAAAGCAACAAGTTTACCTTCTTGAGTCAACATAGCTCCAATTGCACTTCCACTTGCATCACATTCAACTTGAAATACCTTATTGAAATTAGGTAATGCTAATACAGGTAATTTAACAACCTTTAGCTTCAAAGCTTCAAAACTCTTATTAGCTCCATGTGTCCATTTGAATTCTCTTTTGTCTTCTTTCATTGTTTTAGTCATAGCATTACAAATAGAATTGAAATTTCTGATAAACTTCCTGTGAAAAATTGCCAATCCATGAAATGATCTTACCTCAGTGACATTTTTAGGTGTAGGACAATTCAGTATAGCTTCAACCTTCTCTAGATCCATCTTCAAACCATCAACTGAAATCACAAATCCCAAATACACAAGCTCTTCTTTCATAAAGGAACACCTCTTTAGGTTTATCAGCAACTTTTCCTCTTTCAATCTCTGCAAAACTTTCCTTATATGCATCAAATTCTCTTCTCTAGTCTTACTGAATATCCAAATATACAATCACACACTTATTCAAGAATTTCTTCAAAAATTCATTCATTAGCCTCATAAATGTACTAGGTGCATTAGTTAAACCAAAAGGCATAACCAACCACTCATACAAACCTTCCTTTGTCTTGAAAGTAGTCTTCCATTCATCACCTTCTCTGATTCTGATATGATGATATTCACTTTTCAAATCAATTTTGGTAAAATATCTTGCTCCACTCAAACAATCCATTATGTCATCCATTCTCTGTATAGGAAACCTATACTTCACTGTGATCTTGTTTATTGCTTTGGAATCACTGCACATTCTCCATTCTCCATTCTTCTTAGGTGCCAATACAACAAGTACTGCACATGGAATCAAACTTTCTCAGATCAAACCTTTGTTCAACAATTCATGAACTTGTCAGTTAAGCTCTTCATTCTCGGTTAGTGTTAACCAATGTGGTGCTTTGTTTGGTAAAATAGCTCCATACAGTGACTAATATACCTCATTGGTGGAAAACCATCAGGTACATTATCTAAAATTATCTCCTTGTACTCAGTGAGCAAATTTCCCACTTCTACAAGAATGTCTTCTTCTGTATTCTTACTTGGTTTGCTAGGAATATAAGCATAACAAATATCATCTCTTTTCAAATCCTTAACAAAATATCTACCTTCCATTAGGAAAACTTTCACAGATGTGCATAAGTCATCAACAAATCATTCAGCCAAAGGTGACAAAATTTTCTTCTTACGATCAACCCAAATAGAATACCTATTCAATCTTCCATCATGTATAACATGTCTATCATATTGCCAAGGTCTACCCAACAAAATATGACAACAATTCATAGGCATAATATCACACAACACCTTATCATAGTATTTTCCAATTTCCAAATTCACAAAACATTGTTCACTCACCATTAATGTATTCTCATCCTTGATCCATGAGATCTGATAGGGCTTTGGATGTTTCATCCTCTCCAATTGTAATTTTGCAACCATTTCCTTAGATGCCAAATTCTCTGAGCTTCCACTGTCAACAATAACCTTCCAGACTTTGTCTGCAACTCTACATCTGGTCTTGAACAAAATTTTCCTATTCTGATCTTGCTTATCCTTCTCACTCCATAGTATCCTTCTAATCATGAGATTACTTTCAAGTTCATTGGATGGTTCCTCTTGCAGTAAAGAATTTCTGCTACTGCTACCACCTTTCTTGCTTGCATATGTACATTCAATGGATTTATGTCCTTCTTTACCACAATTGTATATTCACCTCTAGAGTAATTACCTCTTCCTCGATCTAAAATTCCACCTTTCCATTCAGTCTTTCCTTAATCATGAGATGTGTTTGAAACTGACTTGTCTAGTTCAGATGTAGTGTCTTCACCATGAGATCTGCCTCTTCCTCTAGGGAATCTACCTCCTCTACCTCTTTGTCTTTGTTCATATCTTCTGTTCAACTTTTCCTCAGCTTTTAGGGAAAATTGGTATTCCTCCTCAATGCTTTCCATCTTGAACAGATTGATTTCATCTTGTATAGAACTCCTCAAGCCATTCAGGTATCTTGTTATTCTTTCCACTTCATCTTCAACATGTCTAGATCTGATGTCAAATCTATAGAATTCTTCAGTATAGTCTTTCACAAATTTATCCTTCTGCTTCAAGCTTTGCATTCACCTAATTAGGTTAATCTGATAATCACAAGGTAGAAACTTGCCTTTCAATTTGTTTACCATCTTATCCCATACCTTGATTTTGTCTTTACCTTTCTTCTTCTGATCTAATTGCACATGTTCCCACCATAAGGATGCATGAACTTTCAGCTTTGTGCTTGCAATCTTCACCTTCTTATCCTCTACTACATTCTCATATTAGAAATAATTTTCTATCTTAGTTATCTAGTCAATCAATTCATTAGAATCCAATTTTCCATTGTACTCAGGAGGATTGAACTGAGGTGTGGATTTCAAACTTGTCAAAGCTCTTAGGAATTTCTCTTCTTATCGATTCATCACAGGTGCAGGTACAAATTCACCTTGAACATCTTCAATTTCATCATCACTAACATCATCAATATGTCTTCCTCTACTTTGGGATGTCTCAACAACTTCCAATCTAGTAGCCATCTATCTAAGCATATCAGCTAGATCTGGATCTGCATTTCCTCTCCCATGAACCATCTTGAATTCCTCTACAATTGTAGGTCATATCTCAATCTACTACCCCACAAAAATACCAAATAGGCTTAGGTTTTTAAGAAGGAACTTAGATCTCACCACACTCTGTTACCACTTGATGCAAGGAAGGAAAGGAGAAGGGGACAAAGGCACTCCCAAACACCAAACCACCTTGCAAAACCAATGCAGAAGCCAAAAAACATAGTGAGAGAAGAAAATACAAAGATCCTTTATCATTAATTGATCAAAATAATTGCATGCCAGGCTATAAGGCCTTCCCAGTTTCGGCCATATATTCAATGAATTACAATAAGATCTTCATACAACAGAGATCACAGACCTTTAATCTCAATATCTGAACATTTTCTTTCTTGCTCTAAGAATGATACCTAAGCTAAGAACATACAAAACAATATATACAAGAGTCCACCAAAGAATATATACAAGAGTCCACCAAATAATTTGACGCTCAAATCCATAAGTGAGACCCAAATTTAGGTCAACACAAATCCCAATGAGATACCCCAAATCAATTAAGCCATAAAAATTAATTGAATAAGTCAGCCAAAGATCCAATTCCCAAAATAAGCATTTTGGGCAAATGAACACGGAAAATCAGCAACTGTTGGTAAGGCATACCCAAGCATCAGAAACCCTGTCAGTAAGGACATCACTGAAACCCATCGCTAAAGCATGACTGAGAAATAGAAGAACAAGCATACCCAAGAGACAGAACCTGAGAGAAAAAGACAAGCATTACTGAGCATCAGAACCCAAGCAACAAAGTATTACCTAAGTAACCTCCAAATAAACTAAAGAACAAAATAAACCTATTTTTTGTTGAGCAAGATTTCCAATGACCCAAGATTCTCCTGCATCAACCATGAGGTCTCTATTGGTGAGACATCTAGAAATTTGTACAATGAATTTTGAGTAGCTAGTGACCAACATGGAGCTAATCCCATGGAGATTAAAAATCAGACTTACATTAGGGAAGATGTCAGGCACAAAACACATCATGATGACTTCTAGATTGAGGAGAATGTTGGCACTTTCAGTGCTCTAGAAGTTGTTATTAGTCATGATAAAAATTCTAATTTTTATGGCAATAGTCCTTTTTTTGAGCCTATTGATGGTGTTGATGACAAAGCAAGTGTAGAAGATGTTGTTGGTGCCACCTTGAGTTTTTACTTGGATGATGAGAGTGTTAATTTTGCAAATTGCATGGAAAATACGAGTTCTAGTAATTCTGATTTCCACGATAGCAACGAGATGTGTTTGCATCAGCATGAGATAACAGAGGATTTCTGGGTGGATAATGTTGGTACTCATGATTTGGTTACTAGTGATGATATTTATGAGGATGACTCATGCTGCAGTGAGTTTTATTTTTCATATTAGACCTTATAAAATGAATTAGATAATTCATTTGTTGGTGATAGGTCCTAGGATTGTGAGTTGCAGGGACTTGCAATTACATGGGGAGTGGGAGCATGTGAGGAGATTGATATATCAACAGTTTCCACTTTATCATATGAGTCACTTGTTGAGGTGGGTAGTAGGAATGCCTTGATTTTTGATGTGTGCATTGATGATAGCACACATTATGATTTTGATCATGAGGTGAGCATTGTGGATACAAATTCCTACCACAATTTGGATTGTGGGTCAGAGAGCTTGTTAGTTCCTTTTCTTGCTGATATGAATATACTCTCAGAGAGCTTTCTCTATTTATCCCAGACACTAACCATGCAAGATATAAAAATGATAGAAACAAGGTGTTTTAAACCTCCTACACTTTGAGCTCCATTAACTTGGGTGGGATTACCCTTCTAACACAGAATAATCAAATTACTAAATTTTTCTAGTAAAAATGAATGGAATTAGAGGAGTTGGTCACTGTAATGTTTATTGAAATAGATCAACATATAAAGGTAAAGATCAATTTTAATAGTGATAGACACCTATTTTGAATGGAAACAGACCAGTGCTTAGTCCTAGGGCATGGAGTCGCTTATGAACAATGTTAACCAGCTTGATCATGAACTTGAAATTTAAACAAATACATCATCTGACATGAACATAGATATACCTTATATATCTATCTCAACACACATAACAAATAAATTCATCAAATTCATTTTATACCCTGAATCTTACTGAAATATTCCTAAGACAATTTGTCTTTCCTTGAAAAAACCCTATAACTATTTCATAATCTACCTGACAGACATATAAATTGGACATTCCTTGAATATTCAATTTAAATAAAATTTAGAACACCAAAATGAAGACACAATACTCATTATATGCTTCAGAAACTATCAATGAATTTCATTTTCATTCATAATCAAAGTTGCTTGCTACATTCAACAGTAATTTTCAAAAAACCCTATTAGATTGGTCTTGAACCAGAGTTTATACAATTATACTTGCATTCTCAAAATAAAATGGCTATCACTCTCCCAGTAGTCTTAGAATCCTTTTATAACTAAGGATGTAATAAGCTACGGACTTACTGGGAAATATTTACAAAATCTTTTGCAACAACTTTGCAACTAACATGAAACAAAAACTTGTAACAGAACACAGGTGGAAACTATTGGCAAAGTCTGAATAAGGTTTGTTGTTGCTGTTGATAGTATCCTCCCCATCCTTTTAGCTTTTCATCCCACTTTTTCACCTCTTTGATGGTGGGCCAATCAAAGGTATTTTCCTTCTCCAATCTTGTAACAGATTCCATCCATCTGGCATCAGTGGCGGTTTTGGCCTCAGAAACAAACATGGCCATATCTCTCTCAGTATTGAAAAGGTTATCAATTAATTCATTTTAGTACTCAAAATTTGTATCCTTTTCCAAGTGTTGCATCAAATCTTCATTTTTGAGTATGCCATCAAAGCTAGATACCCAATCTTCTTGTGCTTTTAAAATACCTGCTTGATCAAAAATTTTTGGGATCAGGGAGGGGCACTGATCACCAAATAGATGCAGTTTGTTATCTATCAAATTAGATTTGCCTTTGAAAAAGGAAAATGTATCATTCAACTCACTAATCATTTCCATGGTATCTGATATTTTATCTGGGAAGTCATCACTATATAACATAGCGGTTTTCAATTTATCCATGATCTTTTCCCTCCCTGACCAAACTTTGAAAGTGGGTTCCAAGAAAATCATAGCTTCTACAGTTGTCTTCAAAGCTTCTTGTAATGAACCATATAATGGATATACTATGTCAATTTTCTATTTTAAAACATCAATCCTATGCTGCAATATGGGCAATATAATAGACATAACATTTATGTTTAGCTCCTGTGACAGTTCTTTGGATTGACCTTCTGCCAATGCTGAATCCTCCTTTTTCCAATAGCAACATATGTCTCAACTTTTTCTATTTCCTCAGGGATTGGAGTCTTTTCTCTTTTACTCTCTATTAAATCCTCTTTAAATTTAGCAATCTCCTCTTCTAATGTGTGGTTCTGAACCACCACCTCTTCATGCTTTTTTGCTAGGGCCATCATTTGGCCAAAATTCATTTCATACCTTTTGGACAAGTCATCAGCCTTTGCCATGTTCATAAATGAGACTTGTGTCATTAAATGTGGTATCTCAGTATCTAAAGTATTCTGCAAATTCCATATCATTCTATCTACCCTCTTTTCTTCTTTGATAGTCATGACTAGGGGCTTTTGTGTGGTAGGGGCCAATGACCATATAGCTAGAGTCTTGGATTTAGGATCAAATCCTGACCCTTTCAACACTTCATCCATCTCAAACTCTATTTTAAATAGGGGATCCTCTTGCCTCCTGATCTGATCAATGATGAATGTGGATTGCAAATCCCAACCAGGCATCAACATTACTCCACTATTTTGTACTAATAACCTGGCTTGTTCTACAGTGATTAGTTCACTCTTAGGATCATAATCCTGGAGTGTTTTTACAATTTCTTCATTTTTATCTGCATTTTCTTCATCTGCAGTCAATCCTTGCCTCAAGTCCTTTTTGTTTCAGCTTAATTAAAAAAGTCTTGAACTCTTCAGACTTTAAGAATTCATCATCTTTCATGAATTCATTAGCCATCATGACCCTCTCGTTATCCTTTTCAAATAAAACCATTTGATTATCTCCTTGGCCTTCAGCTTAAGGCTCTTTCTGCAATTGTATTTTAAATTTTCTAAAATATTTACCATGTTCAGTAATCATGGCCTTGGCCATGCTTTTCCTTTCCTACACCATCTTGTGCTCTTCCTTTTGTTTCTTCCTTGGTGGCTCTCTAGCCGAGGTGGCTTCCTCACCGACCTCTTCCTCTTCCTGTTGTTCCTGATGTTCTTGGTCATGTAATGCAACAAGAATTGGGGACCCTTGAGATTGTGCATCTTTAGCATTGAATTGTGGTACCTATCCCATTAGAGTATCATAGGACTTGAGCATTTCCTCTATCCTTTGGAAGTATGGGAGATTAGGGAAAAAACTAGAGAAAGAAATGTCTAACTCTTTCCATTAAAATTCTTCCCTAAGGAGACCATTCCATTTCCTTCTCCTTTCCTGGACTTCTTTCTTCATTAACTTATTCTTTACAACATCTTCATCATTTAGTGGCTCATGATCTCTAATATTTTGCCAAGGAGTCATTCTTTTCAAAGCTGTTTGTACAAACTATTCTGGATCACAAAACTTGGGAACTGCTGTAGACATTCTATATTGCTTCAAGAATTCATTCATCAAATCAAAAACTCTTTTCCCAATGGAGAAGTCAAAATCTATCCATAATCTATGGATAAAATTGCCCTTCTTATGTCCCTCTAAAATTTCCTTATCAACCAAAGTGATTTGCTAGATAAATTCTAAAAATGCAACCCTCAGAGGAACAAGCCTAGGGAGGATGTGAGGTGGTTGTGTACAACCATATACTCTGATGATAGTGATATAGTCAAAAAAGAAAAAATCAGCCCAATTGTGAGAGATAGGCCAGTTTGGAACGTAATCGCAAGGTCTCAAAACCTTTTTGATTTCAAATGGAAGACTATGCCTATTTGTTCCTAAAAAATTATAAATTGGATCCACAATCAAATTAAAAAAGCACACAAATGATGAGTTGATAGATGAACTATCCCATACCCGAGTCCATCTTTGGATTGGTGCATCAACACCATATTCTGAAACAAATAATTCAAGCTCTTTATCCATAGATGTCTTTTTATAATATAAAATCATATACATCAGATGAGAATAATGCTTGAAGGTAGGTACTAGGGAATCTGACTATATCTCCACCAATGCAGCATGAATAGCATCAACTATGTGTCCCACATAGTCATAATCAGTATTAACCTCCAGGTGCTGAATGTTCATAGCCATCATAAGTACATCTTGAGGCACTGTAGAATCTCCATCAAAACCTAAAAATCTACTCAAATTGTACACTGTGCATTTCACATAGTGATGAAATAGGGATAAGTCAAAAGGTGGTTTGAGATTGTCTAGGATTTTTACCAGGTGCCTATCTATTCCGGGCATGAATTTGGGCATTTCATACTTCTTAATCAAATGCTGTCTCTTGACATAATCAGCCTAAATCTTCTTTAAATCAATATCTGTGCACAATGCACCAGTGATTCCAAATACTTCTTCCACTGACCTCTTGTCTATAGAAAATAGGGTCTCTTTATTCTTCTTCCTAATTACCCTAGCTACTGGGCAATAGTTTCTACCTAGTTCCCTAATAAGGCCTATGTCAACATATACATCAGGCACAATTAAATTTTCCATATTTAAATCCCATGGATTGCGAATGGGGACTGCCTTAACCCTATTATTCCAGAAATAATGGAATAAGGTATTACCAGAGTAATTCAGGGTGACCAGGTTCCTGTATTGGCACCATCTATCTTTCCATTCATCCCAATTTGCACTGTTTGTATTTAGAGTCCCAGGCAGCAACTCAGCAAATTCTTCCACATACTTCTTTAGTGCAACCTCCTTCTATTGGAATTATATTGAGATGATGTACTGAGAGGGGAGGGGTGAATCAGTACCTCTAAAACTTTTCTTGGTTAGCCCATTAACCCTTAGTCATCAGTTTGTAAATTATCTTATCTAACTGTTCATCTTTCTTTATGCATATGCAATCATATCATAAATTCTTTAGTGTGTAACCATAATAGAAACATTCATGAAAATAGATAACACATGACACAAGATATGATATCGCATTGATGACATTATTTTTCCATTAGTATACTACGTGAAAAACATTGACAAAGCATTACCGACAGACAACAAGCATTACCGGTGAACCACAAGCAGTACCGGTGAAATGCAAGCATACCTGACAGAACAAAGATTTTGAGAAAAATACTAAGTATAAAAGTGACAAGCATCATCGGTGACCATAAGCATCACTGGGGACCACAAGCATCACCAGAAACACAGTTTTTAGAACTAACCCAAAAGGAACAGAAAAGGCATACCTGTCGACAAGTTCAAGAAAGGAACACTGATGACCAAGAAAACCAACCATCAGAACTGACAGACAGATAAAGAACCCGCAAATTGTGGATCAAATTTTTACACAACGAATAAAGCAATGTAATTCTATTTATAGAGTTTTATTTTTTTTTAAATAATAATTTGATGGTCATGCAAGCTTTATGTAAATGCTTTAAAGCATCCTAACGGATCTAAAGCATATCTAACTAAAGATCAAGGTCAAGTTGTAAACCTTGGATCTAGAGTTAACTTGCGATGCATGAATCAAGAATTGAATCTAAATTAATATAAATAGATGTTCATACTCAATTGTGAATACATGAATTCTTTATTAATGATAGCCACGAAGAGCATCTAAGGAGCAGATGGCAGAATTCATGCAAATATTAGAAACAAAATACATCAGTTATCAAGAACACACAGAGGCTACCGATAAGAAGATAAAGGTATTATTCAATTATGGAAGGATGATTACTAATATGTATGAAGCTTTATAAGATCTGCTATTAGCAATTGAAGATTGCATTTATCATCAGAATAAAGACTTATGTAGTTGCATTCTAATAAGTGCATCACATCTAAAATCATTTTGTAGAAGGTGGACTTAAGTGTTCTTTCCAAATCTCTTAACAGAGTGTACACTTAACAATGTTGCTAAAGCTTCAAACAAAGTAGATCTTAACAGGTCTCCACTGTAATACTCCTAACAGGGTAGGTCATCAGAAGTGACCAATTGTAAGCCTTAACCGGCCCCTTCTTATTTGCAGGTAGTGAAGTTTTGTGGGTAACAATCCCCACCACAGTTTTTACTTCCTAACAGGAGTTTTCTGCGATATCATATCTTGTGTCATGTGTTATCTATTTTCATGAATGTTTCTATTATGGTTAAACACTAAAGAATTTATGATATGATTGCATATGCATAAAGAAAGATGAATAGTCAGATAAGATAATTTACAAACTGATGACTAAGGGTTAATGGGCTAACCAAGAAAAGTTTTAGAGGTACTGATTCACCCCTCCCCTCTCAGTGTAACACCGCAAAATTGGCATCTTGTAGCCATAACCAATTTTGTTGCATTTTTCATTCTTCTGGATCATCAAAGTCCTATTATACTAGGCAATTCTAAGTTTTAACTAACTCTACTTGACCTAAGTGTCAAATGCAGAAAATCATAAATCTGCATTAATCATACATTGTATTTAATTCCTAAATATCTCTTGGCAAAACAAACCTTATGATCGAATTAATTTAATTAATAAAGTCCTAGCACTTTAATTAAATTAAATTCACCCTCTTTAGCTGAGACACATGAAAGAGGGATTAAATAATATTTAATTATTAAATAAATATCCTCATTTCAATAATTGAATTTAATTATTCAGATAATTGAGAAAAAAACAATTATGAGGTCATATTTATTTAATTAATTGAATATTCTCTCAAAAATCTTATCTTTGTTCAGAAATAGAATCTTTGAATTAATTGTGCTTTAAAGAGAAAGAAAACAATTTAATTCAAATAAAATAGAATTAAATCAAAAAAAGAAAATAGCTAAAGCAGAAAGAAAACAATTTATTGTATTCTTTTGAATATAGCTTTCTAATTCAAACTAGCTTTTCTATCTGTTTTATTTCAAAGAGGAAAGTTTCTATTCTGATTGCCTCTGAGTCTATAACAGAACTCCCAGTCTCTCATTCAAACCCTTCTTGAGTTTCTAATAATATGCATTGTTAGAATACTGAATTATTGTCATGTCTCATATAGAATAATATCATTTTGCAATAGAATAGCTTCAATTTCTAGAATAATTGCATTGAAAATCATGTCTTAGATTATCTTACATTTTTCAATTCTTAGTATAATCTTGCATTGTATTGCATTCATGGAGATAAATCCTTCGTTCCTAGATTGGTCTATGGTTGTGAGACTCTCGTTCTGAGAGCAATTTCAAAAACCCTGTCTGGATAGAAGGCAACAGGTCAAATCATGCAGGCAGACAAGATGAATAATCTCATATTCAGTCTTGTGTGTACCTGGTGAAG
>MU228520.1:1011583-1022820 GCA_018584345.1 Thuja plicata | reverse complement strand
TCCCCTTGCCTTTATGGATCTTGGGTGTAAGAGAAATTCATGTGATTCTTCTAGAGTGGCTACCTCCCGAGAGCTTTAGCAGAGCCGGTGAGAGTGGATGCCCAACCGGTAATAGGCTAAAGCCAAGACCTTCCAAACCGGTATACAAAAAATGCTATTGTGATTAATGTCACAATAGATAGGTGTGAATTTGTTGTGGCAACCAACATCTCCTCCAGTACCCTAGTGGTGCGTTAAAGTCCTGACATCATTAAGGTGAAAGCCTTGCTTTGAATGGATTGGGGGAGAGCCCCCTTTATTGGGAAAATGACTTGATCACAACCACCTGAATGGATGACCTTACTACAAACTGTTGTTCTAGTTTTCCAAAAACCCTCTATCTGTTGGCGTGGAAGGTCAGAGACTGACTAAGACACCCCACATTCTTATGGCTTTTAGTAGAGATAACAGCCCTTTGGGAAGCAATTCCTTTGAGGTCCGAAGCTTGGTATGCCTGAGAAGTGAGTGCATATGTAAGAAGGAGCCCGTGCTTCCAAGCTTGTAAGTTATCTACTAAGAGTAAGCATAGCTGAACTTTGGTTCAAGTGGGGATTCAACAAATATTGTCCTGGCTATCCTAGGATTGTGATGTTCTTGTTCTGGTACTACAAACATTCTGTTTAATGTGTTTTGCATGGGTGTATCATTTGAACAATCAAAACTATCGTCAAAATACACAAACTGTTAATCTTGAACATGTCCAAAACAATCTGTAACTTGAACTACCTGTGAAAAAATAGCATGCTTTCATCTTGAAAAATGCAAACTGGTCTTAACAGTTTGATTCTGTAAACATCCTTTTTTTCAACATCTGCATAGTTTCGCGCAAAATTTCCAAATCTTTGCATCATTCAGTGAGAATCTTCACACGATACGTATTATACTATCGCACAACATTTGGCAATAGTGCCATTACTCTATCATGTTTTATTCTGTCAACTGGTGTCATTCTTCATGTGAAGAGAGCTTTTCTTTGCGCGGTTTGGTGAGAAACTTCACGCGACAGAGCATTTTGTCACGTGAAACTTGAGTCTTTTGTCCAAAATAGTGAGCTAAAATCTACCAGTTAGTTATATTTCTATCAAATCTGGTCTCTGATATGGGTCTGTTTTTCTACCATCTATCTTCACACAGTCTGAAACTTGGTTTCTTGGGTTGAGAACTACGTGATTCTTGCTTAAACTGGTCTTATCTCATGTCTTTTTGATTTATTTCATCTATGTCATCATGCCTTGTGTCATAATAGTCATCTCTTGGCTTGTTCTAGGCTCATCTTAGATGATTTGAACCAAGGATACTTCACCCTTTGGCACATTCTATGCAATTACTTTGAGACAATTTTAATTTTGGTCCTAGTTCACATTTCCTTGTTTAAACTTTTTCTATGACTGTCACAACTCGAAGTGGAAAAACATTTCATTCAATCAATCAAGATGAATCCATACTTTCCACACCATTATTGACTATTTCTAGTGAGGAATCATCTTGATCTCCTTCTCTGGTACGTCGACCTTACAATAAACGGTCATTTCTAGTGGATCTTAGTAGGGTTTGAAATCCTTTGTTCCAAGAAGACCCAAATTCAGAGAACACTCAATCTTTTCATACTGAGTCTTTACACCTTGAATCCTTGCACTCTAGCAAGATGGAAGATCATAACCTATCAGGAGAGGTTAGCAGAACTGACCTCTTTAAAACTTGGGGTAAGTCCCAATCTCAAGACCCCCCTAATGATGTAGAAGTAGAAATCACTCAAGAAGAGATTGCACAAGCCCGTGCTAACAAAGATTTTTGCAAAATGATGGGAATTCTACTAGCTAAGGAGAAAGAAAAATACATTCTTGAACTAGCCAATCAAGGGGCTAAGTTACCTTCCAATTATGCTATAGAAACACTTGTTGAGAAAGAGGAAGAAACTAAAAATTCTTGCTTGCGAAAAGAAATGCAAACCATGCAAGAGCAACTTTCTCAACTCTTAAAAGAGAAAGACAAACCTACTACTCAATTCACATTGGACAACATTTGTCCATTCCCGTTTGATAAGATTCTATGCATGCCTCCTTTTCCCAAAGGAGTTGAACTTCCTAAATATGACAAATACTTGGGTATATCTGACCCTCAAGACCATTTGAGATAATTTGGTTCTCTCTCCATGGAATTCATACATGACACAACCTATCTTATGCATATTTTCCCATGTAGTTTGGGAGGGTCAGCTATGGAATGGTTCTCTAGACTACCAACTGGCATCAAGACCTTTGAAAAACTTGCCAATTTATTTCTACAACACTATTCTCACAACATCCAACATCTGGTTCATATTCGTGATCTTTGCAACTTGAAACAAAATAATGGGGAATCCTTCTTGGCATTTCTCCAAAGATGGAGACAACTTTATACACAATATTCTCGCAAGATACCTGAATCTAAAAAGTTGGACATCTTTCTCGATAATCTTCTCCCCAACTTTGGGTATCAAGTATAGCTACAAGGTCCTCTAACCTTTGATGGTATGATCAAGCAAGCTGTAAGAATCAAGACATTTATGATCAAGAAAGGAGAATTGACCTTACACAAGGAAAATAAACAAGGGTCTTCTTCCTCAAGCAAAGATAAATCCAAATTTCCCAACAAGAACCAAAATGTTGTGAATGATGGTGTTGTAGATAATGTGACTACTAAGCCTTCCAAGGCTACCTTTAATCTCACTACCATGTTGCAAGAGGCCACAGGCACTGAACAGGCTGTGGAAAAATCCAAACCGAGTACTTCACAAATTTCTAGACCTAAACCTTGGGCTCCTAGACCCAAGCGTGAATTCACTCCTTTAGGAGAACCTCTCGAGGTAGTTTACAAGACTATTGTAGACAACAATTTACTTACTCCATTGAATAATCCACGACCTTATGATCTGCAACCAAGACCCTCTTGGTGGAATGAATCCGCTTATTGTGATTTTCACCAAAACAAAGGTCATAAAATAGCTACTCATCTTAAGTTGTGACATACAATCCAGGATCTCATCGATAGTGAGGTTATTGCTGTAGGAAGTCACAACAAAAATTCTGATCACCAAGCTTTCAAGGATCCATTTCCTCCTCATGGAAAAGGTGAATCATCTAAAGGAAAAAATACTAATGCTAAGGTCAACTATACTTACACCAATAATGACAATGTCATTAATATGGTTGAATCTATTGATACTGAATACTGTAATGTCATCATTCTTAAGGGAAAGGAAGATACTTCTAAGTCCAAAACACCTTTCACTTTGCAAGGGTCTACACCTCAATATTTTGAACAAGGACAGTCTCAAGTGAGCACTAATGTTGTTACTCAATCTTGTGCTAAAATCATTCTCAAAGGCCCTGAGCCTTCTCTATCTACATCAACTCAACCTTCAAAAAAAGCTAAGGTTGACTTTGTTACTAAGAATCCCAAAGTGGGTTCCTCATCTAATGCTACCAATTATAGCATTCTTGATCAATTGCAACATACTAATGCTCATATAACTATTTTTGAGCTTCTGAAAATCTCCCCTGCTCATAGAGAAATCCTGGACAAAGCCCTCACTAAGGCAAATGTCCCAAAAGATCTTGATCTCGACCGGTTTCAATCTATGGTTGGTCACTTGACCTCCTCACATTACTTGTCTTTCTCTGAGGAAGATGACCATTCTTTGAGTCACCTGCATAATAATCCTTTACACATTGAAGTCATGATTGGTCCAAAGCGGGTTCGCCGTGTTCTCATAGATAACAGTGCCAACCTAAATATTTGCTCTGCTATTTTCCTTATTGAGTTAGGCTATGGCGAAGATTGCATTGATGCTCAGGAAAAGATTACCATTAAAGCCTATGATGAGGAAGAATGTAAATCCAAGGGGTTAGTTGTATTGCCAATCGGAGTTGGTCCTGTTGAATGAGATGTTGTCTGTCAAGTGCTTGACATTCCTTTGGCATACAATATCCTATTAGGAAGGCCATGGATCCATGAAATGTAGGCTGTCCCTTCCACATACCATTAGTGCATTAAGTTCCCATTCCAAGGTTCTGAAGTTACTATACCTACCAATACATGCTATGATTGCAATGCCCTCACAAAATCTACTGACATCCTTGTGCCTACCAATAGAGAATCTATTGAAATCCTTGAGTATAAATTAAAAGAAATGGAAAATAGTCTGACACTCAAAGAAAATGATATGGGAGGATATTTGATTGAACCTATGCTATCTGTTACATATTTTCCTTTGTCTCCCCATTCTTTTGGGAGACCTTCTGAGAGCACTATACCTTCTACGGTTCCTCCTCCAATAAAGTATGGTGGCACCTTTATACAAGCCACAGTACCATTAGAAGAAGAAGCTGAAAACAAAGCTATCAAAGCTTGGATCTATAAAGGAGAAGAAAATTCTAAAAATACTCCACCTTATGACATAAAACCTCAGCAATATGGTAAAGGTTTATCTATTATGCAACATTTTTGCTATAAAGGAGATGGTCCCATAGGTGTAAATCATAAGGGATTGATTGCACCACTTGAAGCTATCGGTCATAGAACATGCGACTCTATAGGTATAGGCTTCCAGAAACTCACATTCCAACTGGGAATAAATAAGTTTTTACCTCGAGAAGATAAGAAACCAACACCTGAAGAACCACCTAAAATTGCAGAACCTGAAGACAACTCTGATGAGGATACTTTTCCTTATCCTATCCCTCCAGACCTGGCAGCATTCTTTGCTGAGCCAGATAAATTTGTACCATGTGTCAGTATAGTAGACACTAACAGTGATTTTGATACCACCACTTCAATTTCTCCATTAACTTATGAAGAGTGGAAAGACATATATACTCTGAACCCTAGTCATCAGGGTGATTTATTCATACCACCACACTTTCAAGAACAGTTTGACTAGGAATTCTAGTCACTTCTCATTACACAAGAGGTAGCTGATGCTACAAACACTACTGAGGTACCTAGGTCAATAGGTGCTCATCTGACCATAGCAGAGGTTCTAGGAAGAACTCATCCCAACTGGGGACAAAGAGGTGATTTCACTCACATTCTTGACATGAGACCTAATGACGAAATGGACTCTCATGAATATGAGTTTGACAGCTTGTCATATGCCACATCTGATAGAGATACAGATACAACTAATGCATATGAAAACCTTCTTGAAGTAGGTGAACGGTCTAGTGTAGGGTCACATGAGTCTGACTCCTTAGATGTTAACATGTCATCTACTACGGTCGCTAGGAATCAAAGGAATTCGACTATACCTCTGGATGAGATCATTTTGGGTCTCAACTTGCTTGTCCATGCCTTTGATGATTATACCATTAATGCACTTGAACCCGTCACTCCTCTTTCACTTTTCCATCCTGAGCTTATAGACTAGAACTCTACCTCCCCATCTAATGAAGTCCTTACGTTCCAGAATGATTACACTCTTGCCTATTACCTACATGTTGTCGAACCTATAATGTCTCCCACTAGTGAAGCAAGTGTCAATATGACCAAGGTAGACATCAAGTATCTTAGTCACAAAATAAAAAGAAGAAAAAATAGGTGCGCTGATGGTGAAAACCACCTTGTGGCAGTATCAGAGCCTAAAATAGTCAAAATAAAAGATGTATCCAAGGGTGAAAACCTCTTCGAGGCACCTGAGGATGAGATACTTGATGCACTCGCAAGTCATTTCTAGGAAAGATCATCTGTTCTTATTGAACCAACTCAACCTATCAACTTGGGTATAGAGGTAGAACCTCAGATTATTCACTTGGCACAATCACTATCAGAGGTAGAAAGAGACGAATTCACTACATTCTTCAGAAGCAAAAAGATTAACTTTGCATGGAAATATTCAGACATGCTGGGATTAGACCCTAATCTAATCATGCATCATCTATCCATTGCACTAGGTGTTAAGCCCATCAAGAAGAAGCTTTGCAAAATGCATCCACATGTGGCTCTACTTGTCAAAGCTGAATTAGAGAAACTTCTTAAGGCAGTGTTTATCCAAGTAATTGATTATGCCGAGTGGGTCTCTAATATTGTTCCAGTATCAAAACATGATAAATCCAGAAGAGTCTACACAGACTTTAGAGACTTGAATTTGGCATGTCCTAAGGATGATTTTCCATTTCCTAATATTGATATGATCATAGATATGACGGCAGGGTATGAAATGTATTCACTAATGGATGGTTTCTCTGGCTATAACCAGATAAAAATTGCGCCAGAGGACCAAGAGAAAACTGCCTTCACATGTGCCTGGGGGACCTTCTGCTGGAATGTCATGCCCTTTGGACTCAAAAATGCTGGTGCTAGATATCAGAGAGTTGTTACCACCATATTTCATGACATGATGTATAAAACTATGGAAGATTATGTGGATGACACTTTAGCTAAGAGCATGCATCGAAAGAAACATCTTTCTGATCTAGGTCCTATACTAGATCATATGGAGCAACTCAGTCTAAGGCTCAATCCTAAGAAATGCACATTTGGCATAACATCTGGAAAATTGCTTGGCTATATCATCTCTACCAAAGGTATTGAAGTAGATCCTACAAAACTACAAGCTATCATGGAAATGCGGCCAGTAAAAAATATTAGACAAATGAGAGGACTTCAGGGCCGACTGTAGTCTATCCGGTGTTTTATTTCTCAACTGGTAGACAAGTTACAACCATTTACCAAGACTTTATACAAGGGTGTGGCTTATCAATGGAACAAAGAATGTGATGAAGGGTTCACACAAATCAAACAGTATCTTGTGAACCCCCCGATCTTGATGCCTCCCATTCATGGGAAGCCTCTTATACTTTACATATCTACTACATATACATCATTGGGTATCTTATTGGCTCAGGAAGATCAGCACAACAAAGAGAGGGCTATCTATTACATTAGTCAAACTCTGGTCTCATACGAAACAAAATATTCTGCTATAGAGAAGGCTTTCCTTGCAGTAGTGTTTGCTTCACAAAAATTGTGGCACTACATGTTGGCTCATACTACATGTCTAATTAATAAAATTGATCCTCTGAAATATTTTCTCAGTAAAGCTACCCTCATAGGTAGACTAGCTAAATGGGTCATGCTTCTCAGTGAATTTGATATTTAATATGTTGAAAGGTAAGCTATTAAGGGCCAAGCAATAGAAGATCAGTTTGTAGAAGCACCTCTAGTTGATCATCAACCATTGCACATTGAATTTCCAGATGTGTCCATATTACTTCTTACACATCGCTCATGGACTATGTTTTTTGATGGTTCATTCACCCAACAAGGGTCAGGTGCTGGGATACTATTCATTACACCTCAAAGGTACTCTTTACCAAAAGCATACAAGATGTTGTTTCCTTGCACAAACAACATTGCTGAATATGAAGCCCTAATCAATGGTATGAAGATTGCCCTTGAGTGGCAAGTAGATGAACTCAATGTTCTTGGAGACTCATAGTTAGTCATCAATCAAGTCAATGATATCTATCAGACAAGGGACGACAAGTTGGTACCTTATAAATGGTTGGTTGATGATCTTAAACAATATTTTACTCATATCACATTTCAATAGGCTCCAAGGGTAGATAATAAAGTGGCAGACACCATGGCTACTCTTGCCTCTATGCTACAGATGCCTAAAAATGATTTTAGACATGAATTCCTCGTGGAGACGTTACGCTACCCAGCCTATGACTCCCCTGATTCCCAAATGATTTGTTCTATCATAGGAAATGACTCATCCCACTACCATCACATCTTCTCCTACCTATGTGACCAGATTGTTCTGGACACTTACTCCCAGAATGAGAAACATCACCTAATCCATAGTGCTTCATGGTTCATCATCATCACTAATGACTTGTATAAACATAGTCTAGATGGTACCCTCCTTAGGTGTTTAGAAACCAATGAATCCAAACAAGCATTAGTAGAGGTGCATGAAGGCATCTGTGGGTCACACTCTAACAACCTAACATTGGCCTGTAAACTTATTAGAGCTAGTTACTATTGGCCAGATATGGAAAAAGAAGCAACACAGTTTTCTAAGTCTTGCAAAAAATGTCAATTACATGGCAACCTCATTCATGCTCTAGCCAAGGAGCTTATTCCATTCATTACTTTCTGGCCATTTCAATAATGGGCCTTTGACTTAGTGGGTCAGATCTACCCCTCGTCCTCCAATGGACATAAGTTTATCATCACAACTATAGACTATTTTACTAAGTGGGTGGAGGAAGTCCCTCTCACTATTGCCAGTGGAAAAATAGTAGGTATGTTTATTCTCAACTACATCATTTGCAGGCATGGTGTACCCTCAGCCATTATTACAGATAATGGGGGACAATTTAAAAACTAGGATTTGATAGAGCTATGATCTAAGTTTCAAATTACTCAACATTGGTCTTCCATCTATTATCCTCAGGGTAATGGACAAGAGAAAGCATCCAACAAAACAATCCTTAAGATCCTGCATCACACAGTGCATAAATCTGGATGAGATTGGCATCTCTGGATCAATCTGGCTCTTTGGGCATTTAGGACAAGTATAAGAACACCAATAGGGGCTACTCCCTATGCATTGGTTTATGGAGCAGATGCTGTGCTACCTATTGAGGTTGAGATTCCTTCTCTGCGAGTCTCTCTAAAAGGCCTCATTACTGATGAAGATACCATAATATCTCGGCTACAAGAGCTAGAATTACTTGATGAACATTGACAAGTGGCATTTGATCACCTTAGAGCATACTAGAAAAGGATGTCCAAGAGCTATAACAAGAAGGTTAGGCCAAGGGATTTCCAAGCGGGTGACCTCATTCTAAGGGAGAACCCTAAGAATTAGCAACATCAGATCTAGAAAGGGAAGTTTGAACCAAATTGGCTTGGTCCGTATATTGTTACTGCAGTGTTTGGGTCTGGTACCTATCAACTCTCTAGTACTGAAGGAGAACAACTCAAAGAGCCCATCAATGCTCTTCATCTGAAGTGGTTCTATAGTTGAGACATCTTTAGTATGCTCATGTATATACTAAAGTCCTAAATTTTTTTTAAAAATATGAAAAAGTCCTAAAATAATGATCATCTTAGTGAAAACCTAGTGATAGGCGCTTTGATGTATCTCCCAAAAAAATTATATATTCCAAAAATACAAAAAAATTAAAAAATTGAAAAATACAAAAAAGAGAAAAAGAGAAAAAAGTGCCATTGATGAAAACCTAGCAAACAGGCATCATGGTAGCAAAAAAATAATTTCTACCAAGAAGGTGAAAACTTGGTAAACAGGCGCCTCTTGTTCCACAATGCCATATCTATTGCAGCACCACTTGGCTTCACGCATTTGATTTCTTGCATTGCTGCTTCCCTGCTTTCATTTGCTTTCAGTTCCCATCAAGACACCAACTCACATGGATTGAAATTGGTCATACTCTCAAGGAAACCCTCCTAATATAGGGGGCACTGTCCTATTATCTTTAAGGATCTTCTTCACATCAGTCACCAGTGGTTCTCACTGCGTTTGCCTATTGATGTCTAGCTTATACTACAATTGCTTCATTTGAGCATCTCTCTTGCATCAATCACTAGTGGTTCTCACTGCGTCTGCCTACTGTCGCTATTCTATCAAGATTGCTCACATTTGTTACAGTTGGAGTTATACTCACAATGCTTTATCTATTGATACTCGGTCTTGATGATTCTATGCTGTAGTTTGTACATATCTTTCGGTCACTTTTGTGACATTCTAGTTCCTTCGTGAACCCTCTTGACTTGACATTGATTCAACACCATATGCTTGGGGGCAAACAAATCTTGTTTTTCCTTGCAATATATGTCAAGCTAGTCATCATTACTTGGGGGCATGGGCCCCCCATTTGATCACATCTTTGGTTTACACCTGAGTCAGTAATCTTGTCACTTCTCAAGGACAACTCGCTACTGACACAAACTGGTGTTTTTCAACACCACCATAAATAGTGTTTTTAACACTATCTTTGGACACATCTATGTTTTTTAACACACATCGGATATCTCAAACGTAAACATCTATCGATAACAATCAAACACAATGCACTCAAAAGAATAATGGTGTTTTTTAACACCCTCTAAAGATGAATATATTCAAAAACTTTGAAACTGGCTGAGCTATGCTTGAATATTTCTTTGTATGCTGTCTATTCTCATGGATTTCATTGATATTTTCTTTGTCTACTGCTTGTTGGTGTAGTCATGATGATCTGGAAATGTAAAATAAATAAGGTGTATGTGATAAGAGCTCCCGCACTAAGGTGGAACAACCTCACATCCCTCGATCTTGTTTATTTGTATGCCATGGTGAGGTTGGTACTATCTCCTTTCTTGTTATTGCTTTGTTTTTTATTGATGTGTTTGTTTACACATGATCGCACTCATGGTTATCTTGGATTTGAATGCCTTGATATTGGTGTAGTCTTGCAAAATTAATTGGAAACAATGTTCAGGTCATCTTGGCTTTTGTGCCCTGGTGCTTACGTTCATTTCCTACATTTTATCCGATGCAAGTCATATTCATATCCTCATGGTTGCATTGTGGCACCAGTGAGGGTTGTATCGACTTTGCTGTTCCAAAAAAATAAAATGCTCAATGATGATGATTTTATGATGGGTCTCACAACCATGTCCTAGAATTTCACTTTCATATTGCATCTAGCATAGAATTGCATTTTTATATTGCATCTAGCATAGGATTGCATTTTCATTCTAGACTTGTATTGTGGCAGCAATTCAGTGTTCTCTTCTTTGCATTCTCCTAGGTTCATACATAGGGGAGTTCTTCTTTAGAGTCTTGGTTTCATCATGACTGACCAAGTGTTTGATCCTCACTCTCTATCTTTAGCTATATGCTCAACCCATTTTCGGGATCGAAATCGAAATCTGACACTTCTATATCACTCAAAATTGCATTTTAAAATTTTTGAGACTGACACGATCAGACGCTTGTGTTGGAAACAATTGTTTAATTGTGTATTGTCCTTGATGTTACACAAATGTCATATCAGTCATTAGATAGAGTCTACCGAGCTCAGAATGTTCAGCAAGGCAGTTAACCAAGTCTACCGAGTTCAGACGGTAAGAGAAGCTATTTACAGAGTCTACCGAGCGCTCCAGAATACTATACCGAGAAGTTAGTTACTACCGAGCTCTCT